>OY744604.1:84174322-84181822 GCA_963556255.1 Allolobophora icterica | reverse complement strand
CGAATAAAAAATAATTAAAAATTACGATGATCGGTGATAATGGATAGATCGCGTTTTGAGTGACGTCATTGTGTTGAATATTATGACGTTTTCGACTGCGCAGACTCAGAGCGCGGACTTCGGACCCCGATATATATAGTAAGTCGTTGCTTCGGACGGAGGGAACAGTAAGTAAGTAATGCTGTTGAGGCAAAGCAGGTCTTTACATTTACATTTAACTCACTCAATATAACGAATTATAGCGCCCATATTTTAATATTTTTCTGAGAATATAAAAAATACGCTCCGAACAAATTCTGGACAGGGTAAAAATACTGGCAGGGCAACGACCAGGGCAACGACCAGGGCAACGACTTTTTTACCAGGGCATATGCCCTGGCTCGCCCTGGTGTAGCGCCGCCTCTGATAGGCTGGTGCCCTGCGCTTGGTCTTCGAGTGGCGCTTTAGAAGTTTGGAGATTACGATTACGAATCTTAAAAAGGGAACGGATATTCCAAGGGTAACTCGTTTACAGCGAAATTTTAAGAATGAGGAAACCGTTACTTTGTGTCGTTGCTTAAGTTGGAAAATTAATATCACACGTTGTGCAATTATCATATATTTCTGGTCATTTCTATTTTCTATTGCGCCTTTTAAGAAGTTTTAACGGCGCTATAAAAATGGCTATCTAGTAAATCTAGAAAGGTGCGACTAATCCTCGATGCGTAGACACTAAGCGTCACCTACGTTACTCGGTGTTGGCAAGTTACACTTCTGCTTACAAATGTCCAGCTACAGAGGTGAATCGTATTCCACGCTGTACGGTTTAGCTGTTACTCCATGGGTGAATTTCTTAGCATGACTTAAGTCCATGACGTCCGTAAATGACGTGCACGTTCGTCTCTCTCGACAGGGGTCTCTATGATCGTAAATTCATTAGGATTTATGCATGAGCTTTTCACGGCCTTCTGACGGGACACCGGACGTGAGCTCAAGCCGCGGCTGTATCTCGTTCGCCCGTGCCTAACCGGAGATAAGGTCGCCAGGGAATGCAGCATGGTCTGTCGCGGCTACAAAGTTATTTATGATCGTCATTTGGTACTCTCATGGTTGGTTATCCAGGAAGCCGCACGATGAACGATGGGGAAGAAAATGTGTCAACGAGACTAAGACGTATTTCTTCTCCTAACTCGTCGCTAGGAGCGGGAGTGGTAGTTCTGCAATCAAACGCGCACGGCTCTTGTGTGGGTTTATCTCGATCGGCTTTGCCAAGCAATTCTCGCGATCCTATGTAACCATAGAGTCATTTTATTTGCGTCGTTAGGTACTTAGACGCAATGTGGCCTACTGTGATAAATGTCCTAATAAATGATCTCATAAAGTAACAATAACTTATGGCCTTAATAACATGTGCACCCAACAATAACGATGCATCCAATGACCATTTATAACGTATGCACTTACTATTTTAAGTTAGAAACACATTTAATAAAAGTAACAATATGTGCATCTAATTATAATAATTCTATTTATAGTAACAAAAATACTGATGATGATGATGATGATGATGATGATGATGATGATGATGATGATGATGATGATGATGATGATGATGATGATATACTAATAGTAATAATAGCAACAATAATAATAATAATAATAATAATAACAATGACAATAATAGCATTCATGCACTTTACTGGATACTCTTTGAGACGAGGCCTGAATTTCAAGGAATAACACATCAAAGGAATTTTTTTATTATCTTCATGATAATTCTTAAGGTAATAAAAATATTAAAAAGAAGAAGAAGAAGAAAAAGAAGAAGAGGAGGAGGAGGAAGAAGAAGAAGAAGAAGAAGAAAAAGAAGAATAAGACGAAGAAGAAGAAGAAGAAGAAGAAAAAGAAGAATAAGACGAAGAAGAAGAAGAAGAAGAAGACGACGACGAAGAAGAAGAAGAAGAAGAAGAAGAAGAGGAAGAAGAAGAATAAGACGAAGAAGAAGAAGAAGAAGAAGAAGAAGAAGAAGAAGAAGAAGAAGAAGAAGACGAAGAAAAGAAGAAGTAGTAGAAGAAGAAGAAGAAGAAGAAGAAGAAGAAGAAGAAGAAGAAGAAGAAGAAGAAGAAGAAGAAGAAAAAGAAGAATAAGACGAAGAAGAAGAAGAAGAAGAAGAAAAAGAAGAATAAGACGAAGAAGAAGAAGAAGAAGAAGACGACGACGAAGAAGAAGAAGAAGAAGAAGAAGAAGAGGAAGAAGAAGAATAAGACGAAGAAGAAGAAGAAGAAGAAGAAAAAGAAGAAGTAGTAGAAGAAGAAGAAGAAGAAGAAGAAGAAGAAGAAGAAGAAGAAGAAGAAGAAGAAGAAGAAGAAGAAGAAGAAGAAGAAGAAGAAGAAGAAGAAGAAGAAGAAGAAGAAGAAAAAAAAAAGAAGAGGAAAGAAGAAGAAAGAAGAAGAAGAAAAAGACGAAGAAGAAAAAGAAGAAGAATGGAGGAGGTAGAGGAGGAGAATAAGAACAAGAGCAAGAACAGAACAATAAGCCGAATAAAAAGAACAAGACAAGCAAAACAGGAAACAAGAACAAGAAGGAATAAGAAGAGGGGAGACTGGGATTGAGGGACAGCGACGTCCAGAATATTTTAGCTGGTGTTCGAACACCCTGATGAAAAAGGTTTCTGAGACAGCGAGCTCTTAAGGCGTGAAAGCCCTTTCGACTAGGTGTGGGGAGGAATCCTGGAAGTCAACACATTTCGGAGCATTCGGTGTGAAATTGAGCTCATCGGTGCGCGACATGTTTGTGTTACCTCTTATAATATTCATAGTCAACACAATCCAGAATGCCTCAATCAGGTTAGAAATCGAGTACGTGAAAGCAGTATAGAAAATACTCTTACAGATTCACATTTCTGCCGCGCATAGATTCACATTTCTGCGTGACTTTGCGCGCGTTAAAACTGTTCGTAATAAAAAAATAAATATGATGCTTGTATCTATAGAAAGCAAGGTAACAAAAGAAATCTCACAGCCGAAAAGAGTTGGCAGCGCAAAATTGCAGGAATTTAATGACTGTAAAAATTAGAAATTATGACATAAAAGATTATTAGGTGTTCAAACAAATCTGCTATGGTAGACAAAATCGACCAGCAAAGACCAGCTTGGACGCGTGAAGAGAATGCTATAGCTGATCGAATTCCATTGTACACGCAAGATTCTAAGGGAAGAAAAACAAAGGCAGATCAAGACTACGCTGGATAGACAATATAAATGAGAACATAAGAAGACTTAAGCTAACATCGAGGGGACTGGACTTGACAAATGACTGAGGACAATTGAGATCATTTATTCGTACCTGTCGCCGTCAAATGGCCAGCTTCAGGAACTGAAGATGATGTATCTACAGAAGGACCGAATTCAAGAGTCACTAATCAGGGACTGGAGTTAGTCGGATCTACATGATCTTGGTCTCGGGGAAGGGATCCAGACCATCGGAGCCCCGACCAGAAACTCAATGGTGTATGGTGACGGTAATTCTCTATTTACCCTCTCTGCAAATCGCACAACAACACTTCCAGGCGACGGTAGCCATATCAGTTGTAGCAATCAGGAAATAAATTACCTTTCCGTATTTAATTAGGTGGCATTAGTCACTGGAATGCTCCAGATTCCCTCTAAGCGTTGCCGGTTCTAGTAACACGTGTGCTTATCGTCTCTGTTGCTTGAACGACGGCCAAGTGCCCCTCGCATCGTCACAATTCTCCTCCAGCTGTCAATTCATTGAGCAGAGAAACTTCTAGAACAATTATTAACAGCGGACGAAGAGAGAGCCGTGAATTAATGTCGTATATATATATATATATATATATATATATATACATATATACGTCACTGGTGATTCTTCTAGCTTACCCTGCATTGTTTTGCTAAGGGAAGTAATAATCTAGTTCATAATGACATTTAACATCATATAGGCTAGCACAAAGAGCGTCTCTGATTTGTTTTGCTCTTTGAGCGGCGCTATATAAATGTTCAATTACAATTACAATATAGATATAGAAAGACGCGCATATATCGTCTGCTTAGAGTGCAAAGGTGCTATCTCCAAATTTTCAAAAATTTTTTTTATTGTTTTATTCTATTGCTACCAATGTAGTGTTTGAACTGTGAAAAGGTGGTATCGTTCACAGTGTAAATAAAAACGCAGCAACTATTTTAATATTGGTGCTATCTCCAACAACCTAGTTTTGAAATGTGCAAAGGTTCTATCTCCAATAGAGCTAGGGCCTACTGCACTATGTGTTTACCAAAAATAGGTATACATACGGCGTCGTGCTGAAGACTAATCCAAAAGTATTTTAAATGAAAATTGCAAGTTTCTAACAATCATGTTCGTAATATTTTCCATTAGTTAGACTTATTATTCTGAAAATATTATTGCATTTAATCATGGTAACTTGATGTCGACGAATCTCGCGTGTCGATAGAAATCCGATGTAAACTTTGATGTCGGTGAATCTCATGAGTCAAGAGAAAATATTGAAGTAAAATCCAAATTTCATGAAACTGATATCAGTGAATCAATTATGGTCACAGAATATATAAATTAAGATTTTGCAAATATTGATTTCTTAACCCTATAATTGTATGCAGCTGAAAATATTATGAAGGGCTAACATCATTTTTAACCGTTAGTTTCGAACTTCGAGTGTGTACCAATGGGTAAAGTGGGGTAATTTCGGCATGGAGGTAATTTCGGCACCCCCGAGTAGCAGAGAAAATATCGTGCAGCAATAAAGCTCTTTGGTGTAGCGTCATAGGTCTGGACGTTATAATATAGAAAAAGTTATAAAACCTTGTAAAAATCGCATTTATAGCACGATTGGTGAGTCATGTTTGTTTTGATGCATTTTGTTAACTGTATTTCAATTCAGATAAATCGTTGCTAACAATTTGGTATCGCTCCTAAAAATAAATGCAATGGTTTTTCTCCACATTTAAATATTGCTCTTCAGAACCCTGGGCGAATACAAAGTGGATAGCAGCCGATTATTTTTTCTATGTACGGTCAGAATAATGCCTATCTATGAGGTAATTTCGGCATTCAACTTTTTTCTAATTCCGGCAGTGCCGAAATTTGCTTTAGGGTATACTGCCGAAATTACCATTCTGTCTTGCTTCAGTTGGCCACGTTTAAATAGACTTTTAATTCTGTCAGCATCCGTTGCATAGTTAAAAAGTAGGAGTATTTGCACAGATAAAATGGATGACTGGGTGAGATAACTGAGCCAAGCCTAAATGTGGACGATATGCTCAGTGGTCGAACAATGACATCAGGTTAGCAGTAAAGGCTGTGCTTGTTGAAGAGCGTCCAAAGAAAACTGCAGCAGCTGTGAAAGACAATGACAAGGCCAAATTCTGGTCTACATCGAGTCACAGAACGGTTTTCCGCTAGTAGTTTCGTCGACACAACTCCATGCCTGTTTTGCAAGATTCCGTATTGGTGTAGACGAGGCGAGAAATGGGTGTGCGAAAACTCCACTTGCTCCGACAACAATTAACGGCCTGTCTTCTACTGTGGTAGTTGCGAGTAGACTTTAGATGTCGCAACTCACAAACGTCATGTTTATTGCACTGTAGGGCCTAAATGCTTCATAAATATTTCCATTATGCTTGATCATTTTTGTCGTCGTTAAATTGCTGATTTACTTTAGCTAGAACTCTTGCGTCATGGCAGTGATGGCAGTGGCCTCCACTCGCCCGTCCATTTGCACTAGGCTACAATGACTCGGGTTTGTTTGAACAGTTGGTGAATTTTTAATAAATATAAGCAGGGCTGTAGTGGTAAAATTAGAGGTGAGTAGCCTACACGCTACCAGTTAGTTTTCCGAAACAAAGTAGAGGTGAGTAGGGCCTATACGCTATAGTATTTTGTGAGTATACGCTACAGTATTTTAATATAAATAAATACAAATATTTTGTGAGGTGAGTATACGGTCTCTATATAGGTGAGTACACGCTGTATACCCACGTATACCCTCGACTACAGCCCTGAATATAAGCTAAACATAGCAATGCGTGTTACAGACTCTGACTGTAGAGTGTAAACAAATGTAGGTATATATGCCCCCATAGGTATACAACTATACATTCATAGTTAATGCCTATCTGCTCAATTTAGCTAGTCATAAATGTATGGTAATTTTCATTTCGGTTAATTTCGTCACCCTGCCGAAATTACCCTACCCTGTGGCCGAAATTACCCTACCCTGTGGGTAATTTCGGCTTTTGAATGCCTTCACTTCGCATGTTATAACAGGATTTTGTGAAAGACGATTCACAGTTTGAAGGCGCCATTTCATAGCAGAGGGTTGCAGCAAACTGTGGAAACTTCATTGTGTCCTACAGATGTGATAGCATTTTAAATATTGAAGAAATTGCTTCAGGTGCCGAAATTACCCTATTTTACCCTACCAATAATAAATTTTTCAGCTTCTAAATTTTATATTAAATTGTTCAAATAAATCAATGCAATTTACACAAATCATTATTTATTATTTTATTATATTTTTTTCTGTAAAAAGTAATTTTTAATCGCAAATTTAAGTTGTTGTACAATTATAGCTATCTCCAGATAAGAAAATATTTTGAAATGTGCAAAGGTGCTATCGTCTGTTACAAGCATAAGAGATCGTTGGTCACTTGCTGTAATTTTGCATTTTTTAAGGCGAGGCGTCACAAAATTTAAAATAATTACAACATTCCAACTAGGGAAATAATTTATTATCCAAATGACTATAAATAACTATCACATAAAAACTATTGGATTTGTAGCAACTATCAAAAGTTTAGATTTGCTCTCCTGAAAAATGACCAAAATGGAGATAGCACCTTTGCACTCTAAACAGACGATATATATACATACACACACATATATATATATATTTACTGCTAACAATGTCACTTCCAGAATTAATGTCTGAATATAGCATCACATGTGGTCATGGGGAGGGGAATAGATGAATGGTAAAACTCTTGCATAAAGAACATAAGATCTTGAAAGACTAGGTTCGATACCCGCAAGTCCCCTCTAGGTCGACTCAGCCTTCCACTCCCTAGGGAGCTGTAAAATGAGCGGGCGCCTAACAGGCTGCCAAGACGTGTGTTCAACAAGATCTTGATAATTATACGGTCATCTGTTTCAATGTATAACTTAGTGCGGTTTGTCAGTGGGCTTGTCAATGAACACGAATATAAGATATTATACCTCTCAAAATTCAGGTAAGTGTCCATACAGTTATGTATGCATGTGTGTATGTATGTATGCATGCATAGATGTTTGTGTGCATGCATGTGTCTGTGTATGTATGTATGTATGTATGTATGTATGTATGTATGTATGTATGTATGTATGTATGTACGTATGTATGTATGTATGTATGTATGTATGTATGTATGTATGTATGTATGTATGTATGTATGTATGTATGTATGTATGTATGTATGCATATATGCATGTATGCATGTATGC
>OY744604.1:84159322-84169322 GCA_963556255.1 Allolobophora icterica | reverse complement strand
TCTGTGTCTTTTCTCCTACTCCTCTCTTCTTCCTTCTCTTCCTTTCCCTCCTACTTCTTCTCCTCCGGCTCCCCTTCTCCTCCTTCCCAATATTTCTTTCTCTTTTCCGCTTTTCCTCCTTCGCTCCTTTCCCAACTCTTCCTCCTCCTGCTCCTCTCCACCCTTCTCTCCACCTTTCCATACTCCGAGCCAGTTTTCCCGCCCAGCGCCTCTGCATCACCCCGTCTCCTCATCGGCTGACGCATCACTTCATCTCCCGGCTCCTAATTGAGGCTTCACTCTGACGCAGTGAGACGCTGGATGTCGAAATGCCAGCAGCGCAGGGGGTTCTACGCCCAACGGTCCTTCAGCGCCCTCCCTCAGTAGGGTCGCCATCCTCGACCCATTGATTAGGCTAAATTGGTTTCGACGATGATGACGTGATGTCACCGTGCTACATGGAATTTCGATGCCACCGAACGAGGCACCGGCGCCGCCAATGACATTACGGGATCGAGGTCGCCTTCTGTAACCTCGTTTCGTTCCCGTCTTCTCTGGTCGGCTTCTAATCTCTCCGAAGGACGAGGACGATGCTAATGCCCGCGCTCCGTGTTATGAAATTATCGCCAGTGGATTCGCCTTGCAGGCGGTGCACGGTTTGGTGGAGTATCGGGTGGTGGTTTTTATGGAGGATGCGCTGGTTGCAAGGAGGCAGGGAGTGGACCGATGTCTCATTTCGTTTGTGTTGGGTGGGAATGAGAGTGATAGTGAGGCAGACAGATGCGAGAAGATAGGGCGGGAGAAAGAGAGAGTGTGTGTTTGTGTGAGAGAGAGAGAGAGAGAGAGAGAGAGAGAGAGAGAGAGAGAGAGAGAGAGAGAGAGAGAGAGACAGAGACAGAGACAGAGACAGAGACAGAGACAGAGACAGAGACAGAGACAGGAGACAGAGACAGAGACAGAGACAGAGACAGAGACAGAGACAGAGACAGAGAGACAGAGAGAGACAGAGAGACAGAGAGAGACAGAGAGAGACAGAAGGGGGAGAAGGCGACGGTGGATAAGAGTTGGCAGTGAATGAGTGGAAGGACCCCAAGGATAGAAAACATAGAGTAAGAGAGCAACAGAAAGAAATAAATGAAAAAAAGAAGAAGACACAAATGCAGCAATGATACAGAGAAATCCACAGGAATCCTTGCAGATAGAAAGACAAACAGAAACAGATAGACAGAGAAACTAAAAGAGGAACCGACACTGAGAGTTACAAAGACATTGAGAGAGATAGAGAGCTGTAATTAAATCAAAGAACGGCAGAGGAATGGTCACACTCTGGCCCGAAGAACATTAGACCTTGAATTGTCGCGGTTCGATACCCGCAAGCCCCTCTCGGTCGACTCAGCCTTCCACTCCCAAGGGGGCAGCAGTAAAATGAGCGGGCACCTATAGCAGGCTGCCAGACGTGTGTAAAATAAGATCTTGATAACTGTACCATCATACGTTCCAGTGTAACTTACTGCGGTTTGTCAGTGAGCTTGTCAATAAACATGAATATTTTTTTTTCACGAGACGAATCATGCAATTACGTATTCTTCCATCGCACGATCCAGACAGCTTTGTTCCATTCATGTCCCAACAAACGAAGTCTGTCAGAGCTTCCAATTGCTCTGCTAAAACTAAGAGAATGACAGCTCAGTGTTCTATTAAGTGCACCGATTAACCTTTCAGTCAGACGCGAGCAACGTTCACCGAGGCGGTTGACATGACCTACTGCAGATTGCCAATCAGTTCCTTGCATCATTGAATAGCATTAGGAACCGATGTCCGCGCTGGATGCTTCTCTCAGCCGTAAATCGATTGTCTAACAATTGACGAGCGAATCTGTTTTCTCTATCCAGGTTCTCAGACATTACGCAACCACAACTTAACATCGTCTGCGTTGAGAGGTGATTTAGTACAAAGCATATTTCCAGATACACGAACGCATGCTGAAAGAAACATTGATGCACGCATTAAGACTGACGCGTACTTAAAGAAACATTGACGCATGGCTAAAGAAACATTGACGCGTAGCTAAAGAAACATTGACGCACATTCTAATCAGTCATGTGGCTGGGTGGCTTATTGTCCTTTTGTCTGGTCTTCACGAACACATGTCGTGGTTCACAACAAAGAATTTAATCGAATAGCCAGCCATCAACGCCAAGAACAGTGATTCTTACTTATGCCATAGCGTCTGCCAGTGCCCGTGCTGAAGAATGCCATGCTCATTCTCTAAGGTGTTTTAGTGAAGTGGAAACGAATGGTGGTGTAGTGGTATGTTTTGTGCCTCGTAACCGGAGGGTCGCAGGTTCGAATCTACCTCAAGCTACTGCGCAATCTGTGTTCTGCGTATGGTCGTGTGCACTTCTGAACTTTGGAAGGATGGCAATATCGAACTACAGCTGCAGTGTAATGTACTGTACAAAAGTGCTACTGAAACGCTATCAATAGTGCTATCAATAACAAATAAAATGAACCTCAGGCGTTTCACTTGTCTCTCTTACTGAGTTTAGGGGCCTATGTGTGTCGCTTTATCTTCCTCTTTACATATGGTTCTAGTACCGTTGCTTAGTCTTTGAATGTATCTTTCACTACCCTCCTCTTCTTTCTTTCCTTCCTGTGCCTCCTTTTGTTTCTCCTCCTTTTGTTTCTCCTCCTCCTGTTAATTGTAATTGTAATTACAATTGTACGTTCCATTGCACAGATGCAAATGAATTTCTGAAACGTATGTATGGCACTGAATGGTAAGCGATTCCTTTGTATTAATACGCACTGTAATGTATTGTGCTGTAGGCCTATTGCATTGCATTGGATTGAAATTGCATTACCCGGCAATCGGTTTACATCACATGACATCACATTTCAACACGATAGAATCTGTTTGCTAGAATATTATTCAGAATATATTTATGCTGGAGTTCTGTTTTAACGGCAATTGAACAGAAATCGAAAGCCACGATAACCAAAGAAATAGTCACCTGTTTTACATAATATGTCATATATTTAAAATGAAAATTACAGCGATACATCTTCAACATCATGGCAAAAAAGTACAGATAAAATCAAGCCTCGCCGTAACCATAGTAACGGTATCGTTGATATGACAATCAACTACAGTACGCAGATTAGTAATTAACAAGTATTTCTGCTGATATCACACTGTGGCATAAAGCGGTTCATCAATGTACGAATTTAGACATCAGCTTCGATGCTGGTCCTTGCCAGTCATCGTGATATGGGCTTAAGATATGTGTAGCGCAAAATGTAGTGTGTAGACAACAGATTGTTTTAGCATGCATCTACATGTTGTCTGCTGTGTAACTACGGAACGATATTTCAGACGTAGTTGGGTAGCATTTGTAGTGCGGCTACTTATAAGCTTACTCGCTCCAAGATACGATGTGAAAATATAGCGTGTCAGGGTTATCGCAGTTTCTCATCTCATTTCTTTGAACACAAACAACCAATTTGAAAAATCGTTTTGCAATATGCACTTTTCAAGGAATGCCACTGGAAGGCAGATATGCGAATAAAATGTAAAAAATTTCAATCCTGCGAAATTCAAGCGTAATTTCATTAAGATTCCAGAAATAGGCTACAGTAACTATCCATTGTCTAAAGAAAGTAAACATTTGCCGATCTGTTCGATAGCCACATGCACAGGGCTTCTGCAATATTTTGATATCAGATACTATATCTGCATAATTGTCTTACATAATACATGCACACAAAAACCATTCAATCTCGGCAAATTCACAGCGCATAGACGAATGTATAGTTCTGAAAATGCAGAATAGTGTTGCAATCGAACCTGTTTCTGTCAAAGTTGTAGTCTTTAGTTACACATCGGACGAATGGACACACGATTGCTTTTTTCCACATCAGTCACATTTTATAAATCTACTTTCAGTTTTTCGACAAATGCATAACCACATGTTAAAGATTTGCCACACACTGGATACTTTTCTCGATCTACGAAACTCCACAAACATTTTTATGATTAAATTACAAATAATATCTTAATTAGCGATACGATCCTTGCACTGCTGATTCAAGTTTTACGCATTTCGTGTTAGCTATTAACAAATTAATGAACAGGTCGGAAACGATAAAAAAAACTGTCTTAGTTTGTAAATATATTGAAGGAGATAATGTCGAGCTTCGCATTAGCTGACCCAGAAAGCAGACTAGGGTATACGAAGTGTTGAGGAATGCGCTTTCCTTATTAGCCGTGGTATATGAGAACTGGTAGCGAGTTCTCTCCCTCACCTTTCGATCTTTCCACCGACAGTGCGCTATCCTTGTCAGCATGTTCGCGATGATTAGAAGGACCTCATATGGGCTCTAACGAGTCCCATATAGGAACATGGGTCTCATATGGGCTCCATACGGGCATGATGTCAGAGATATGTTAATTTCCGAATGTCGCTTTTAAGACTTTTAAGTCTCCTCCATTAATTCTTAATTAATTAACTAATTCTCAATATATAAAAGTAAAGTACATTATATATATATATATATATATATATATATATAGTTATATATATATATTTATATAGATTTTTAGCAAAAAGGTAAATGCACTGATATCTATGTATATTTGTGCACATTGTGTTCATTGTTGTAGCCAATCAGTGTAATTTCTGCCAATGGGTTGAAGACAACTGATAGGAAATGGATTCTGGTTGACAGAAGGAGGAAGTCTTTAGATAGATGTTCTTTGTAAAGTTGGCATCGGTCATCGTGGAATGCAGAACGACAGACAGACGGGCAAGTAGACGGACAAAAACGAGACGTACCGATAGACGGACGATACCCAGCAACACTCAGCAGCCATCAAGCTCCTTTCCACAGGGAAGTTTAGCTCAGCAACATCTGCTTAATTATTCATGACGCCACTAATTTTATGCATTATTAGCCGATTTGTACGCAGCAGCATGTCTTGTTGTTTTCCCTTGGAAAGGCGCTGCATAAATTAGCGATTAAATTACAGTTATAATTCTTGTTTGCATTGTTTCGTTTTGCTACACGCTATAAATAATTTAGTGTTAATTACTCCCTTTTCTGTATTAATTATTCATGTAGCAGTAATTCAAGCGGCGATAGCAAAATTATAATTCATGATTATAACTCGTATTAATTATTCATGTAGCCGTCATAGAATATTCATGCAGCGCTCGCATGTTTATTATTCATGAACTCGCCATCGTAATCCGGCGTCGCCCGGAAGCGGCTGCCGTCGTCGTCGTCGTCGTCAAGCATTTCCGGTGACGTCACGGGGTGAAAAGGTCGTCGCAAGATGTCGACTCAATCGGTCGTCGTTTGAACAGTTTTCGGAAGGCTTCCATCGCGGCCCTTTGGAGGCATCCGACGGGGCCACCGTTGTCGGGGGAGTTGTCGTTGGGGCCGCCGTGTGTTGCGGTCGTTCGAGCCTTGCGTAGACGGATCTGTCGGGTGATGCCGACCAGGAGGTCGTCTGTTTTGTGGTTGAGGAGAGCGGAGACCTCGATGAATTTGCAATGACGCTTTGCCGCCAGACTCTTGCCGTCTGAAAGCAATGAAAGCTGTGGATCATTAACACGATTTCATCGATTGTTACGCTGGGTATCTGTCGTGTCGGCGTTTCTGTCTCGTTGTGTCTGTCTTTGGGGTTCTGTGTGCTCTGTTGTCTGGATTTACAATGGCATTGCTTTGTCTGTCTTTGCCTTTCTTTCTGTTCTATTGTCTGTTTTTTGCAATGGCATTGTTTTGTCTGTCTTTGCTTTTCTTTATGTTCTATTGTCTGTATTTTGCAGTGGCATTGTTTTGTCTGTCTTTGCTTTTCTTTATGTTCTATTGTCTGTATTTTGCAGTGGCATTGCTTTGTCTGTCTGTGTGTTTCTTTGTGTTCTATTGTCTGTAATTGCAATGGTCTCAGCATGTTGGATACTATAGGGCTTAATTCGTAATTCCTGGTCAACTGTTGCTGTGTCTATGTCTGCATGGCTGTCTTTGTGTCTGCTGTACTCCATGTGTATGTCTGTGCGTTTCTGTCTGTCTGTATATATGTTTTTGTCTGCTTTTATGGATGTTTCAAGATGACTTGAAACGCTCTTACCCGACCGCGTAGTGTTCTTGGCTCGACTGTAAATCTTTGCATATTATGATCAACACTGCCCAACAATAAATCATTGTTCACAGTATGTTCAAGAAAAAATCATATTCAGTGTCTGCATTTGTCACTCTGCGTCTGTCTCTCTGTGTCTGTCTCTCTGTGTCTGTCTCTCTGTGTCTGTCCCTCTGTGTCTGTCTCTGTGTGTCTGTCTCTGTGTGTCTGTCTCTGTGTGTCTGTCTCTCTGCGTCTGTCTATCTGTGTCTGTCTCTCTGTGTCTGTCTTTCTGTGCCTGTATCTCTGCGCCTGTCTCTCTGGTCGCATCTTTTTGTGATCCTTAATCTGTCTTCGTTCCTGTCTGTCTTATGTGTCGGTCTTTGGCGATGTGTATCTTACCTGTCTATCTGTTTCTGTCTCTGCTTGGTTCTCTGTCTCTGCCTTTCTCTGTATGTCTGTTTACACGGATGACTCTTTGATGTCTGGCTGTATGCCTCTGTCCAAAGGTCTATCTATCTGTTTCTATCTCTGCTTCACTGATTGTCTGTCTCCGTGAATCTGTCCATATATGCATGGATCTGTCTGTCTGGCTGTATGTCTCTGTCTATATGTCTGTCTATCTGTTTCTATCTCTGCTTCACTCTGTGAATCTGTCCATAAGCGTGGTTCTGTCTCTGTCTTGCTGTATGTCTCTCTTTATGTGTCTGTCTACCTGTTTCTATCTCTGGCTGTTTGTCTCTGTGAATCTGTTCATAACCATGGCTGACTGTATGTCTCTGTCTATATGTCTGTCTATCTGTTTCTATCTCTGCTTCACTCTGTGAATCTGTCCATAAGCGTGGTTCTGTCTCTGTCTTGCTGTATGTCTCTCTTTATGTGTCGGTCTACCTGTTTCTATCTCTGGCTGTTTGTCTCTGTGAATCTGTTCATAACCATGGCTGACTGTATGTCTCTGTCTATATGCCTGTCTATCTGTTTCTATCTCTGCTCCTCTGATCGTTTGTCTCTTGAATCTGTGCATGGCTGTCTGTCTGTCTGTCTGACCATCCTCCCTGGCAGCCTTCGTCGGCTTCTTAAAAATTCATTAGATCTGAAACGAAGCGTAGCATGGAAATCCATAATGGCGTAGGATACGGAGACCGAAGAAATGCATTCGATACACGCTCAGTAAATGCAACAACAGCGGCGACAACAACAACAGGGAGTGCTTCATGCAATATGAAACCACGGTCAGTTCTCCCATCGCACCCAAGTAGGACAACCACGCATACATAATGTCCCTTTCCCTATCCTAACCATGCATACAGGACGAACTAAAGCTACCGTTTAGGGCCTACATATTGGAGCGTATACGGGTGACGATAATTTCCTATTCCTCGTAATCGTATCGTAATCTCCAAACTTCTAAAGCGCCACTCGAAGAGCAAGCGCGGGCCACCAGCCTATTCACGAGCGCTGCGTCAAATCAGAGTGGGTAGCCCAGTAACCTAAGAGTAGTCCAGTGGAAGTCCGCATCTGGTTACCATGGGGCAGGTCAAGAGAGGAGGCAGAGCAGCTGGCTGCTAAAGCTGGTGTCGTTTAGGGCGAGAAAAATTGGAAGGCGTAGGATCAGATGAGTCAGTGTAGGAGTTCTTGAAAAGGTGAGACTTGGTCCTTGTTCGCTGAGTATGAAATTATCCCTGGACAGGACTCGGCGCATCTCACGATTTACCGTGTTTCACTGCTACCAAAATTCTACCGCTTAGTGGTAGAGGTATGTGTGCGCGCGAAACTTGTCCAGGTCATTTGGGGTAGTCTGCTCAGCCGGTTGAAACCTGCCGTCGTTGGATCACAGACAAAACGCGCTACCGAATAAAACTTATAACCTTAGATATACTAATTAAGTAATTAGTATACTAATTAAGTAATTAGTATACGCTTAATGGGCCATTAGGTGAATACCATCTGAACAATTAGCCGTATTTATTTATTAGTAATAATTACAGTCAATCCTATTTGTGCTTCACTAAGCAAAAACGCCTGGAAGTAGACACTGCTCAATAATATCATATTTCCAATTTATAATTCATATAAAACCCAAGGCCAACACTAAAACGCCATCATACAATCTACAACGAAGTACGCACAAAAATTAACTCGCAAAAGGTCATTAACATCTGATATATACGAAACCTACAATAATAAGCGTGTGTAAATAAGCTGGTGCTTTGCGCTTAGCTTTAGAGTTTCGCTTCAGAAATTTGGAGTTTACGATTACCATTACAATTACGATTATGATTAACAAACAGTCTGAAAAAGGCCTTACCAAAGAGCTGGCACTTTGCTTTGCTTTGCTTTACAATGTATACAACACTTAACGCTGGCATAATTTCGTGAGCGTTTATCAGACGTCAGCGTTGCTTGTGTACAGTCCAACATGGACAGAAGCACGTACGTTGCGATGGGAAATCTATGGTTCCTTGCGGCGCCGAGATTGGACACTGAACGTGCCTTGAATGCGGAACAGCTTGTCGAAGCACAGAAGTAATAGAAGCGAGAACGAATTGCTGAGCAGTTTCGCGGATGGTTTCTTCGACGTCGCCTCTCGCAAACATAATCACACAGCCACTTACCCACGCTCACATCCACTCACATAGACAGGTACATATATAGAGGCAGGCAGGCAGACATACATGTAGCCACTATCAATCTGTTCTGTTCCCTTCTCTTGCGTTCTCTCCTCTAGTTGAAACCACCCACGTTCTCATACAGGCAGCTACTTATATAGACAGACAGACAGACAGACAGACAGACAGACAGACAGACAGACAGACAGACAGACAGACAGACAGACAGACAGACAGACAGACAGACAGACAGACAGACAGACAGACAGACAGACAGACAGAAATGAACACAAAAACATGCGTGTAGCCACAATTAGTGTGTTCTGTTCTCTTCCATTCTCTTCTCTTGCCTTCCTTCCTTTATTTCCAGCTATCTACGTTCTTCTACACCCAGACAGACGCCGGATACATTGCTCTCTTCTGTTCTCGTCTCTTTTCTCACTCTGCTTTTTTTCTGCTGTTTGTCTATTTGCTCGTCTACCTCAATTAAACCTAATACTCTGTATTTATGCATCCTTTCTCTTTCTCTTCCTCCTCTTCCTTATCTCTCTACATTTGGTCTCTCTCCTACTCTTTTTCTCTTTCTCTCCCCCCTCTCTCCCTCTATCTGTATCTCTCCTTCTTTCTCTCTCGCCCTCCTTCCCTCCTTCCATACCTCCATCTCTCTTCCTCTCTATGTCTCTCTCTCTGCCTCTCTCTCTCTCTCTCTCTCTCTCTCTCTCTCTCTCTCTCTCTCTCTCTCTCTCTCTCTCTCTCTCTCTCTCTCTCTCTCTCTTTCTCTCCCTATCTCTCCCTATCTCTCTCTCTGCCTATCTCTCTTTCTCTGCCTCTCTCTCTCTGTCTCTATCTATCTGCCTGTCTCTCTCTGTGGTCTCTCTCTCTATCTATATTCATTTATGGTTAGTTTTATAGCAAGGTGCATATATGTAAAACGATTTGTTTATGCAACCTAGATATTATGTTTTTGTATCTGCGAATGTCCTTCGGCTGCAAGGTTCCAAGGCTAATTCGAATATAACATTTCATAGCTTGCATGCGTGAACACAATCTACGATAAAACGGACTGACAGCTCAATATACAAATCATTACAAAGCAATCTAATGCAATGCAATACACTGTATATTAGTATACACAAAGGATTATCGCTTGCTGCTTATGCTGTGACCTGAATGATTCCAAACAGAGAACATAAACTTACAAAAACTTAAACATTCATCTACATATATAATCCAAATATACTGGAAATATTAGCAGTATATAGAATAATAATATTATTATTATTATTATTAT
>OY744604.1:84151822-84156822 GCA_963556255.1 Allolobophora icterica | reverse complement strand
AAATGCCAGAGCCAAGTAACAAAGTGCAATAAATACCCTACGGAAGCTTAAAAATTTCTACGCGTCAAGACAGAAGGATCGTTGAACCTCTCCATGGATTAGTGTTCAAATATTCCATCAACTCCATAGACTTCGAGCAAGCATTCGACAGTATATGACATGCTAGAATGTGGAGAGCGATGCAAAATGCAGGAATACCAGAACAATGATGATAGTAGGTCTGATAAATCTAACAACATATTGGACAATAATCAAAACAAAAAACTACAGCGCAGCATCGTACGTATATTTGTATGAAGCCAATTATTATAGCGAAATTCCGTTACCTCGCAAAAGCGCTGTAAAAATGAATACCTACCCAATCTAAACAATTTTAACGTAACTTAGACCACCGCACGAGGACAGTATGGCAGGTGGAAATACCCCCAGTTGACGTCAGCTAGTGTTATATCGATAATTATGGGCGTTTCAGAGCTTCAGCAACTGAGAGATAACAATAAAACCTCAGATTTGCTGTGAAAACAGAATTAATAAAGGCAAACTTATAACTTCCTGTTATCGGTCGATAACAGGAAACTAAAAAAACATTGCAGTTTTATTGAGGCCCAATTTCGACAATATCATATCTCAACAAAATTACAATCTTGAGTGCATGTAATAACAATAATTATTATTATTGTTATGATAATAATAGAACTTGATGAATTATGAGCAGTTCTAGACGTTTGGTTCTATTGTCTCGGGACATTGTTCTCGGAGCCTGGGGATCATAACTACCTCGTGACAAAATGATAACAATAACACTAGCGACAGTAATTCTTCTTAATTGCTTCTATAGGAGCCTGAGGGCAAATAATAATAATAGTATGAATAATAAGTTTGAAAATACGAACTGCTGCTCAAAATGATATTATTAAATGCCAATTTTTTTATAAAGAAATAAACAAAGAGATAATAACTCAGAGCAAAACAACAATATCTTGATGCGTTTGCAAAAGAAAAATTACACGACTACAAATTTTAGAAGCTTTATTCGTGAACACAATAGAAACTGTGTTCCCCTAAAAAAATGCATTTTGTGGCAAACTTACGCAAAAAATTTAAAGCTAAAATAGTGACAATAGTTATTGTGCAATACATGAAACTTTAAAACCACTTTTAAACATTATCTAGAACTACGCCGAGGGCTATCGAAATATGAAACTACTATGGCAAAAATGGCGGAATCAACTCAGTTGTGGGCTACTTAAAATGCACTAACCAAAGTGTAACATAGTAGTATTGTAATAGTATAGTATAGTATAGTATAGTATAGTATAGTATAGTATAGTATAGTATAGTATAGTATAGTATAGTATAGTATAGTATAGTATAGTGTAGTATAGTGTAGTATAGTATAGTGTAGTATAGTTTAGTATAGTATAGTTTAGCACATTATAGTATAATATAGCATATCATAGCATAGCATTAGCATAGCAGAGCATGATATGCTATACTATACTACAGTATACTGTAATGTGTAGTACACTGTAGCATAGCATATCATGGCATAGCATATCACAGTATAGCATAGCATGGATGGATGTGTACCTGTGAGGCTGGTGCAACGTCTATAAACTGCAGCATCGATTCCTCGTCGTCCACCTGAACGGAGACGATTTTGTCACTCGCTTCATCGTCTGCAAGAACAAAGAGAACGAACATCAAGCATTCTATGACATCAAAAGACCCTCTTCTTCCTGTCTCTCTTCCTCTCCCTCCTTCTGTCTGTCCTCTGTCTGTCTGTCCGTCTTTCTGTCTGCCTTATTGTCTCTCTACCTGTTCGTTTTATGCTTGACGCATTTCCAACTGCCTATTGACGAACGGTAAGCAAGTCACAATAGTGGGCTAATAATGGCTTGAAAGTGATTGTTCTTTAGACATCGGTGCCGGAAAAGTAATTAATTATGATTACATAGTCAGATGAAAGGGGTTTCGCTCGTTTTTTAAGTTGGAGAGCCATTGTATGATACAATCAAAAGCGAATAAATAAATGTCATATACTTTTATTTTTATTTAGTTTGTAGATCGATGAATAAGAGTTCATTTTATGTATGCATTCGTCTGAGGCATTTGAGATGGTTTTAGATGTTGTAGGCCATCGATGACTTAGAAAGTCTTGACGTCTGGCACATTAATTACTCAATCAATAAATCAGTCAGTCAGTCAGTCAGCCATTTAGTCAGTCAATCAACCAATCAATCAACCAATCAATCAATCAATCAATCAATCAATCAATCAATCAATCAATCAATCAATCAATCAATCAATCAATCAATCAATCAATCAATCAATCAATCAATCAATCAATCAATCAATCAATCAATCAATCAATCAATCAATCAATCAATCAATCAATCAATCAATCAATCAATCAATCAATCAATCAATCAATCAATCAATCAATCAATCAATCAATCAATCAATCAATCAATCAATCAATCAATCAATCAATCAATCAATCAATCAATCAATCAATCAATCGGTCAATCAATAAATCAGTCAGTCAATCATTCAGTCAATTGTTCAATAAATAAATAAATAAATAAGTAAAGTAAATAAATAAATAAATTAATTAATTCACTGATTCATTCATTCATGGGAATACCGTACCGTTGAAGTAAAGACATCCCCAATGTTTAATTAAAGTTTTCGATGCCAAGTCGTTGACCGCACATACCCTCTTGTCGCAAATGCAATTTCTTCAGTAGTACTGAGACCAGATGCAATTGTTTTTATTGCGCCAACGGTCACGTCTTATCATCTCGAGATAAGCAGGTGCTTTTGGAAATTGTTATAGCGCAATTTTTCCTACACATTTCCCCCAAAGGCGCATCTCTATCGCGCTCTTAGTCGGAGGTCGGTGACCAGGATGTCCTGTGACGATCGTAAACGCTACTGACGCGAACGCAGTCAAACTTGCACCGGAATGTCGACACTAAAAATTCCGACTGAAGGCCACTCTAATCGCAAGCAGATGTCGAACGATGATGGACAAGAAGGGATTGATTGCCCCTCAGGGGGATGAGTTGCCCGAAGGATTCCCGCCCAGAGGATGATGTCCAACTGAGGTCACATAAAAGACCGACGAGCGCAAAGATTAATTTCATCATCAACGACTTTGAAAGTCAGATAAATGACGGTCTCATCTGACGCAAGGTCGTAAAAATGTATTAAGCTACTGAATACTAAAGCAAATGTACATTAGCATCTCACGACTTCTAAAGCGTCACGGAGAATTCGAATAGTACAAAGTACTTTATTTATAAAAAAATCCTGTAACATCTCACGACTTCTAAGGAGTCACGGAGAATCTGGAAGCCGACACAATAGTGCTTTATCGCTTTGTAATGCAGAACTCCCGTAGGCTACGTCTGAGTCCTTTTCAGAATTATCTATTATTTCGTGATGCTATGTATTTGTACAGGAAGGAGAATAATTCTATGTCAATGGTTCAGATTGTCTAATTGAAGACCCAATGTACATTTTCTGCTCATACATTCGTCATTGTCCGCCACAGGCTGCGTCTCTTTCTTAACTAAGTGATCTTATGGATATTGACCTCCTTTATGGCTTGATTTTGGTGCGCTATCGGTTGATGCCTTGTGCATTAGACACTGGCGCTGTAGAAGTTAGTAACTAATGAATAATTTCCCTCCCAGTGTTTCAGACAACTTCTAAATGAGGATGAATATTTCTAATGAAGATGCTGTCTTGCACATGTTACATTTTACTTCTTATCTCTGGTCTTTCTTCACTGTTTCACACAATTTCCTATCTTAGATAGACTACTTTTCCCCCATCCATTCCATTCTACTCATAAATCTGCCTCAACTGGTTTATAACACCTGCCACTGAAAGTACGTCCCGTACAATTTCCTGTTCATTTTGCAGTTGCTTTCAACCAATAATCTTATATGTATTTTGTGTAAAATACTGCCTTGAGGAAATTCACCAGTGACGCAGTCTTGGATGATATGATGGAAACAACTGTACAGCAGAGCTTGAAAAGAGATTATCCTTTCAACAGAAACTAAATGTACATCTGGAATTTCCTGATTCAGCAGAGTCAGCATCTCAGCCGACGTTTTATTCTGCAGAGTGTAAAAGCATCTTCCAGCTCAAGGCAATCTCACCTGCGACTCATCTGCGTAATGACGCATCAGAAACAACGCGAAATTGTTGAATACGATGTTATTAAGGTTATTGAACTAACAATAAAACCAGCGGGGGTTGGAGTAGCATAAGTAATGCAGTGGAATTGCCAAAAGGCGACGTAATAGGATAGTAGCAGTAGTCGTAGCAGTAGAAGCAGTAGCATCAGCCATAATAGTTACTGAACTAGTAGCAGCAGCAAAAGTCATTGTAGTTGTAATAGTTGTTGTACTAGTAATAGTAGCTAAGCGGTAGTAGCGGTGGTGGTAGTAGCAGTAGTAGTGATAGTAATAGTAGTAGTATAGCAGTAATAGTAATAGTAGTAGTAGAAGTGGTAGTAGTGCTAGTGGTGGCAGTAATTCCGCAGTTTCTCAGTGCCTCCATCATCATTGCAACCCGTCCTTCATCCTCCTCCTCTTGTTCCTCTATTTATGACCCCCGGGCTTTCTATACTCAAAACTGAAGTCTCACCTTTTCAAATACTCCTACCCTGACTCATCTGATCCTCCGCCTTCGAATTATTCTCGCCGTAAACGACACCCTTGACAGCTGTTCTGCCTCTCCTGATCTGGTACCCTGGAAATCGGACTTGGACCTCTTTTGGACTACTCTCTGGAAACCCCCTCTGATTTGGTTTGGCCTTCTGGAAACCGGAATCGACCTCTTTTGGACTACTCCCTGGAACCCCTCTGATCTGACGTAGCGCTCGTGAATAGGCTGGTGTCCTGCGCTTGTCCTTCGAGTGGCGCTTTAGAAGTTTGGAGATTACGATTACGATATTAGTAATAGTAGCGGTAGTAGTTGTA
>OY744604.1:84146822-84149322 GCA_963556255.1 Allolobophora icterica | reverse complement strand
AACATACGTATCTATGTATGTGTGTATGTATATAAGTGTGTATGTATGTACGTATATAGTATGTATGTGTGTATGTATATAAGTGTGTATGTATGTACGTATATAGTATGTATGTGTGTATGTATGTGTGTATGTATGTGTGTATGTATGTGTGTATGTGTGCAGTGTGCATAATGTATGTATGAATGTCTATGTGCATATATGTATATACTAATGAAAGATTACTTACTTATATTGAGCGCCTCTTAATGGTCTATACCGCGAGAAGCGCTTTATAAATGCCCATATACAATGTGTGTGTATGTGGGTCATTATCCGAAATGTTACAAATTTCGTCTCCGAAAAACAAAAAAAATTTTTCCCTAAAATTGGTTGCAAGTGTTTTTTTTAGTCATGTACATAGTTAAATTTCACTAATTTGAAAGAAATCCACTATATTTTTAATCATAAGTTAATTTTTTTTCATAAATTATAAAGTCAAAACTCCTATTTTTTCATTGAAATCCGCCCTTTTTGTGTAATCATATTTAATCACGGGAACCTGAAATATTCCTCTGGTGCTTATAAAATGGCAATTTCTTAAAAGTAGATAATGCCAGCATTAAGTAGGAGTACAAAGGCCTTTCCTTCACATAATATATTAGTCTGGTGTCAAGAAATTAAGACATTTTTCTAAATTATTAAAAAAAAAGAAATATAATTTTCAGCTGCAGAAAAAATCTGTGCAGCATTAGCTATAACTGTATGTTATATGCATTAGATACAAGTTGAACAACATTTTAAGAGTTGATAGTAAATTCTAATTGCTTGCAATTTATTTTTATATCAAATAATTCACAAACAATACATGTAATTCACTCTGAGCAATGCGTCATTACCATCCGAGACAAGATGCGACTGCCATGAGAAAATAGCAGAAATCTGATGAATACGGATGGTAATGACGAAAAACAACCGCGAATGGTAATGACAAAATGATGAAATTTATAACAGCCGTCAAACATTTTCACGTGAATTACTCCATCAGATAAGTAATTTCAATCAGTTCAACAAAAGCGACAAATAAAACAAGTTGTCAATGTTGTCATCTACCTAAACCAGGAAATACAACACTAGATGGTAATGAAGCAGAAATTTACTTTTCTTGTAATTTGGAACACACAAACTTAAATTAAAAATAAAATATTAGGAATTTCAACACAAATCTGTGTGATTCCACTAATAGTTGACAATATCTCGTCCTTGATGTTTTTCTTTTAGTAAGTAAGCACGTTCTGTAAAAGTTATAGGCTTCCCAAAAATTGGGATGGCTATGATGCTTATTTCTATTGACAAGTTTAAATAGGTCAAAAAGAAATAAATATTATGAAAATGAGTCTAAATGCTTAATTATTGCATATGCTAGCTACTAATTAATCAAAATAATATACCTTTTTTACAGGTTGTAATGGAATAAATTTGCGTAAAAGCTTAATTTAATGAATTGTACACCGTCTCGGACATTGGATGGTAATGATATTTTGTATACATTTAGTAATTTTTTTCAAAATTTCCAGAATCTAGCAGCTAAAACAATGATGGGAAATGTTAATCTGCTCATTCTTTGAAGGATAGGCAAAAAAAATTGAAGAAATTATCGAAAAAACTCAAAAAACCAGCATGGGACATCGATTCTGCACTTTTCGGATAATGACCCATGTATGCTTATACGTTTGTGTGTACGGAAATTTTGAGGCAGCTCGGGCGACAGTTGGTTTGTCTATTTTTGACAAATGTTCCAGTCAAAACAAAAGTCAATCGTTGTTTTTGATGAATTCGAAAGCCGTGTTTATTAACTTCGCAGTCACGTGAACAGATTCATTGCGTTGAATGATGCCATCTGGCGGGATCTTTTTAAGTGGTCAGATTCTGCAGTTGCTTGTGCATCCGCTTATGGAAATAGCAACGCTATAGTGCTGTACCCAGAGGAGGCTGAATAGATGCGGTTGATGCTCTAATATAAGCAGATGATGCGCATGCAGTAGTCTGGCGTTTGGCGTGCTCAACCAATGAAGACGGGGTTCAAATCCCTACCAGGGCATAAATTTGCTTCGAGATATAGGCGTTCACATGCGCCCCTAGCCAACTGTAATGAGTACACTGTCGGTGGGAAGATGAGACGGCGAGGGAGAGCACTGGCCAACCGCCTACGTATTCCGAGGCCAAGAAAAACGAAGTTGCTACCACTTCATACCACTTCATACCCATGGCTGTCTTCTTCCTCCGCCTATTCTTATTCTATAGATGCATGTGTTTGGGGCGTCGTCGACTGGTGAGACATGTGTCAACATGATGATCTTAAATGCAATACGCTCCGCACCAGGAAGCCAATGTAGCGTTTAATTAATCTTTCGTTGCGGAATAATGATCTGTTAATTAAAATTGAGCAAGCCTCTGCTAAAATCAGACTGTCTGCACATGCAGGTATACGGAGAGAGAAGTAAGCAGACCGGAAAAGAAC
>OY744604.1:84141822-84144322 GCA_963556255.1 Allolobophora icterica | reverse complement strand
AAGGATATATATATATATATATATATATGAGTCTAGACGATATTACTGATTTATAGGCCTATATAATTATTTATTTATAATTTTACTGTACAATAGAAGCCTACCACTTGCTATGTAGTTAAGGTTTAGAATGTCGGATTATGATCCTATGTGACATTGATAATCTGTGAGCGAGAAAGAGAACTAATGCAGTCTCAAATAGAAACATACAAGTGTAGTGTCTGCGTTGCTCGCCCGAGATTCGGGATTGGCGACCAACGGAAGAAGATGAACTTTCTGATGTTGTGGAGTGGTTTATTCAGGAGCACGACCTTCGACCAGCGACTCCGACCGAAAGAGTTGACTAACCGACTGAGCGACTTTACAATCTTAACTCGTTACTCTTAAATACCCTTCTGGTCGGCGTCGCTTGGTCTACATATTTTGTACATGCACGAATGCGAGCACAATATGTGGCTTGACCACAGGTGCCATTCCTATCTAGTCTAAACACTAGTGCAATCCAGTCACGACTACGAATAGTACAGCTCTCTTCCTGTCTGTCTTCCCATCTCCGTGTCTGTCTGCATATATCTATCTCACTGTCCGTCTCTCTGACTGTCTGTCTGTCTCTCTGTCTGTCTATTTCCCTTTCACTCTGTCTGTCTACCTCTATCTCTCAAATGTCTCTGTGTGTCCCATACACTACTACACAAGGACGTTTGCACATACGGAGCCAGACGGGTAGACAAACAGAGAAACAGATGCGTTGGTCGATAAACAGAGTGAAATAAAGACGAATACAGAGAGAGACAGACAGACAGAGACAGAGACAGAGACAGACAGACAGACAGAGACGGAGAGAACTGTAGAGACGTGTTAATAGAAAGCTACAGGAAGCAACTACGATCATTTATATGGATGCATATATGGATATATGGATGAATGGATAGATAGGTGGATGGATGAATAAATGGATCCACAGATGCAAATACGGATGAATGGATAGGATAGACAGATGGAAGGATGGATGGGTGAAAGAATGGATAGATGGATGGAAATATGGATAAATGAATGGATGGCTGGATGAATGGAAGGAATGATGGAAAGATGAAAGAATGGACGAATGGGCAAGCATTAGAGGAATTGTCGGATGGATGTATGCATGGACGGATGGATGGGTGGGTGAAAGAACGAATGATAAATGGACCGATGGATGGTTGAATAGATAGATGGATGGGTTGTGGAATTGATACAGAAAGCGACGGTGTTGGTAATTGGGGTGGAGAATTTCCAATTAGGGACCGAGTGTGTGCGGTGGGAGGAGAGGAGACTTCCGGTGGAGAAGAGACTGATGATGGGTGGCAGGGATTAATTGCAGCGCCATCATCAGCTGCCAATCGATGGAAAAGACGGTGGTGGAAGAGAAGTCGTGCGGAAGGACAGCGGAAAAATAAACACTCACATATGCATAAATACATACATACATTCATGCATGAATACATGAATACATACGTACATTCATGCATACATACCATGCATACATACATGCATACATACGTACATGCATTCGTACGTATATACATACATACATAGTACATACATACATACATACATACATACATACATACATACATACATACATACATATGTACATACATACATACATACATACATGCATACAAATATACCTACATACATACATACCTACATACATCCATATATGCATGCATACATACATACATACATGAATACATACAAAATACGTGCATACATACATACGTACCAACATACACACATTGTATAAGCATATGCTTGCATGTATAAATATACATGCAATCATACATACGAACGAATACAAACTGGAATGCTGGGACTAGACAGATAAGAATGGTAGGGATGTAGATTGTAGAAGCGGATGGAATGGAGTTGGATGGAATGGTGGAGATAGAATAGTGGAGATGGAAGAGACGTGGTAAAGAGGAAGACAGACGAGGAATTCGGCGCCAGACGCTTGAGCCGCAAGGATTACGTATGTCGTCTGCCATTACTCGAACAGACAAACAGACAGACAGACAGACAGACAGACAGACAGACAGACAGACAGACAGACAGACAGACAGAGTTAGATAGATAGATAGATAAACAGACAGACGAATGGACGGACGGACAGACATACATACAGTCAGACAAAGAGACAGATACACAGACAGACAGCAGACAAACAGACGGACAGAAGGACGGGCATACAGATAGGCAGACAGATAGGCAGACAGATAGGCAGACAGACAGACAGACAGACGGATGTATGGCCGGACAGACAGATGTAAGAGATGTCCGGTTAGGGTAGGACAATAGTTGGCGTGGCTGGAATAAATTGCAGAATCATTGATGGAAGGACATGCATTTGGTTCTTGTCATTGCAGCCATTATATTTTGTCATTCGTTTAATGGCAAAACAGACAAAGAGCCACTCCTCAATAGCCTGTCTGGTTGAGAGGAGAAGACTCTCCAGCGCAAC
>OY744604.1:83891822-84136822 GCA_963556255.1 Allolobophora icterica | reverse complement strand
AAGTCCAAGACGATCCTTAAATCCTATCCACCACCTATATGCGTTATCTCAAGGGTCTCTTCATTAAAAATATTAGGAATTGAAATAACCGATAAGTTTGAATTCTTTCCTTATATCCAAAAACTGAGTATAAAGGCTAAACAATCCCTTTACGCTCATCGTATCTTGATTTCTCATAGGCTCTCGGGCCCTAGGCTTCATGACGTGATACGGGCAACCACTGTATGCTATGCTGTTCCCAGGTATGGTTGCTTTGCCAACAAGCAGGAACTTGATCATTTGGGCGCAATTATTCGTAAGTTGGTTCGTCTTGGCTCCCTCCGTCCTGCTTTTCATACTTTTGAGGAACTCTGCAAAAAAGCTGATCGTGGTCTCTTTAATAGCATTCTCAAAAACCGTAGCCACCTCCTCCTCCATGACCTTCAACCTCCCGTTCTAAAGACCGGGTATGATGTGCGCCCTCGTTCCCATAATCTGATTCTGCCTAGATTTGACTCCCTTACCCAACGAGGTTTCCTGTGTAGGATGCTGTACAGTTAGGCTCTGTTTCTATTATTTCATTTATCATCTAACGTCATTATTACTGTTATATTTTTCTTTCCCCTTTGTGTATGTAAAGCGCTGTGCGTTTGCCAGCGTTTATTAAAGAATATACTTACTTACTTACTTAATTAATTAATGCATAGTTAAACGCCATTTGTACGATTTTCTTTTATGTCGATTATCAGGACAATCACGTTGGAGGCTCCAGCAATAGTCTGCCATCGTGTGTCTGTCCCATTTTCCTTGATACCTTTCTTCCATGACCTTTATATACCTTGATGAAACCTCTCACCTTGTTCCTCACTGACATGTCCAAGATTATATGGAAATCTATTTAAGTGGCTATGAAGAAAGTGCACCTTTATGCTCATATTAGTACCCAAATTTCTTAAGTTTGTGAGCATGTTTTGCACCAGTTCTTCGTAATTGTCTGCTTAGTTGTTGCCTAAAAAGTTCTGCACAATTAAGACAAAACTGCAAGAGGCAGAAGCTTCAGGACCATTCATACATTTTGTGAAATCAAAATCCATGATAAGTTTACGATTCCAACTTATATAGCATTCGAAGTGTCCGGAGTGGGGGTAGGTAACAGTGTCTGGACATGGTCCGGACAGGGTGTCCGGACAGTTCACAGAGTACAGAGGGACAGCAACTAACATCAAGACATAATCCGAGCCAAACAAGTAAATACATACACACATACAGGCAGACATATACACACATACAAAAGACACATACGCACACAAACAAAGACGCATACGCACATATACAAAGACACATACGCACACATACAAAGAAGCATACAAACACACATACAAGGAGACAAACACAGGGACGCGATGCTGGCCGGCAAATTCGCTACAAAACACAAAATTAAAATATTTAGTTGTTTATTTCGAGGTGCCCATTATCTCATGAACTAGAGCCAATTCGAAAAAACCACTTCCATTTTTGAATTCAGCGACCCCAAAATACCAAAGAATTGTTCAAATATCCTTGGCAACGAGAAAAAATTTTTTATTTGTTGACCAGTGAATTATTTATAGAAGTCGGATGCATCTCCTGTCGGGTAGACTTTGATTCGAATCCAAAACGTACTAATAACTGGATTCAAATTCTATACCGCCTCTGTTAACAAGTTGATATGTTTACGACCTGACAAAACATGAAAACCACAGTTGAATGATGTGATTCGTGATTATCAGAGTCTTCGTGTTTGGTGATTGTTTTGTTGGATTTTCTGCAACCAGACGGATTCCTAGCTATGACCTTTCCGACGATTTCTCTCACCTGTGAGCATTGATTGCTCGACTACCTGTGTTTTAATTCAATGGCATTATAAAAGGTATTAGACACGCCTAGACTAGACTAGCAGGCTTGGGTCTGAGTTGACAACCTTGAAGGGGATATATATAAATTATCCGTATGAATGGTACTATGCTACAATATATCAAATGTTGGTGTTAGCTAAGCATGTACGGCATGTCTATAAAATCTGATCTATGTATTGTCAATTTCAAATATGTATGTAATAGTTGTATACATTCATTCATTTGAGGATTTATATAGCGCCCTTCAAAGGAACTACTCAGAGGTACAATGTAATGCATGTGCGCTTGTCAGACACAAATAAAAGTTACTTACCTACTTACGATCATATCAGAGTAGAAGAGAGCATGTATGGGTATGATAAGGTCAGGTTTGATCACATGAGACTGGTCCACTTAACGTGGCTCGTGTAGACCGATATCCTTAGCAAAGACATCGGAATTTCATCATTCCCACATTCATCATCGACCCGTCAGGACGCCATCCGAAAGCATTCTTACCACTCCTCAGATCCACCATTAGGATGCTCGGCTGTTCATATCGCGATAATGTACAGCCATCGCCTGATACCACCTCCCAGATACCGTTCTCAGTATCAACACGGTGCGTGTTGCAACCATCTTTAGTCGTTGGTCTGGCAGATACTTTGAATTCCATCATAAAGCAACACTCAACAGCAATATAATTTCCACTTCGAGGAATTGGTGTTGAAAAGCTTTAAATCCTTTATTAAAGCAACACTCTGTCGTAAATTCCCCTCTCTCAGTAGCTTTTGATGCCGCAAAGTAAGGCTGTGTAATAACCATTATCGCGTCTAAGTAGCCGGTATTGTGATCGTAATCGTAAGCTCCACATTTCTAAAGCGCTACTCTGAAGCCAAACGCAAAGCACCAGTTTATTCACAAGCGCTGCGTCAGCTCAGAGGGGAAGTTCAGAGATGGTCGAGGGAAATTCCGAGTCCGGTTCCCAGAGAGAGGAGGCAGAAGAGCGGCTAAGACGGGTTTCGCTGAAGACGAGAAAGCTTGGAAGGCAAACTATTGAGTGGATTAAAGAAGCAATTCTTGAAGTAGTCAGAATTTGACTTGGAGTGGAAAACCTGTGGAGTGATAAGTAGAGGAGCATGAGGCAGATAAATAAGTAAGTAAGTAATCTTTTATTAGCACGTGACAAACGCTCATACTTAACAGCAACCATACACACATTGGCGAAAAGTAGCAAAATAGCACAATATCGGTAAGATAAAAACAGATGCAGTGTTATAAACAATTTCATAATGTCTGATTTACATACGTGTACAGTAATATCTATATGCGTAGCCTCTAAGCTACAATCTGAGGACCTAGGATTTGCAACTGGAACCAGATTAAATCTCGGAACAGGCACTAGGATTATCATTAACCCAGTTTTTATAATCGCACAGTGAGCGAATGATGAAGGATTTCTTATGCAGCAGTGTTTGAAAGTCCGGTAATTCAAATGCATGCCCCCTTTTTCGTCAGTTTAAATTAAGAAGGTGCTTTGCGGGCAGTAATTACTAATGATAGGCCCTAATGGTGGGTGCGCTACGGTAATAGTGGGGGAACTGAGAATTTGCGGAATTCATGGGGTAGATCGTTCCAGAGTCGAGGCGCAGAGTAGTACTATTATATATTGGTTGGAGAACTTGAGGCAAGTAGTGACTGGAGGATGGGACAGTGAGATAGGAAGATGACAACCATTGCAATCATTCAATAAAGCTGCACACGACAGCAAAACAATATATTACCCATCTAGACAGAATTGCTTTTTTCAAAGAAGCGTCAATCACTTTTGCGTGTTTTCATAAAATGCTATGCATTGAAAATTGCGTTTCCAGTCGCATGTCAGAAGTCCCTTCCAAGATGCGAATTTTGTTACGTCAGGACGAATCTTCTACGTGAGGAAATGATAAATGGGACTACAGAGATGAGTTTTGAAAAGAACCATCAGAATCCCAAGACCGTCACTTGCTAAGAGTCTGATTAGCATTCTAGTGTTCTGTTTTGAATATATGACCAAAACTACGGTTTCCATACGGTCTTAACAAAATCTCTAAAATTCTGCATTTCCAATTTCTGTGGTAATAGGTTTTATGATGACATATGGGGGACAGCTACATCGTTTCCTTTTCACCTTTGCGTCCGGGGTTCGATGACCCGGTGCAGTATGTAAACTTGACTTTGGTTATCATTCATTCATTTATTCATTCAAAAGATTTATAAAGCGCCTCGTCAATATAACTACTCATATTCTGTGACAGCTTTCTAGATGTTGTTGGAGTTTTTGTGGTCATGCGTGAGAAATTAAAAATTATGATAAAAATTAAAGGTTTTGGTTCAGAAGGATGATATGATGTTTCTTCCCTAAAGAAACCAAGACTTGGTCCCCGATACGCCCGTATGAACAAACAAAGCACAAAAAATGCCAAAGTCTAAATATAGTGACTTGCTGGTAACCAATTTGAAAATACGTATATGTCTTTCAGTTTATCCACATGCTGCTCGTTTCCATTCTAAAAATCTGTTGTCGCACACGTCAAGTCGTGAGTGCAACTAAAAATAGTTTGGTTTAAAGTACGAGAACAAGTACCTTAGTCTCAAGGACCAGTACGTAATACAGTACTCGAGTTGTACAACTTATCTTTGTTCACAGACCTGTCAGAATCGCAGCCCAGTCAATCCCCACTCAGAACACCACCTCTGAGAATCACCACTCGGAATGCCAACATAGACATTCAGCATCTGGCATCCAAACGGTCTCAGCTGGAATGCCATTCCTCTAGTGGCACTCGAAACTCCGTTCGGCTAATTTACAGGCGGAACAATTACTTTCCGAAGCCAAGCAGTGTCTGTCTGCAATTATTCCACTATAGTCCCACACAAGCATACCCACTGTACACTAGGGTGGTCCAGCGACCATGCAGAAAATTTTAAGTTTGTGGAATCTTTTCTCCACAAGGCTTATTTTTGTCCACTGGGTATAGATAGTTTGACTGTTAACTTTCAGCCTGATTGTGCAACATTTAGAGGTCAACCCAATCTCAACATTTTACTTCTGTACTAATGTGTCTTTTAGTCATGTTTACATGCGTTATTAGACTAATATGGCTTCATCTAGTTTGAGATCCGACCCAGAGCACTGGCTATTGGGAAAGACAATCTCTCAGTTATCTACAGCTAGATTACCACGTTGCATGGATGTACTGCAACTAATTCAGTTTCATCATATCACTGAAGGAAGAACCCTTCCGGCAAGTAACAAAATGGCCTGTGACTCAGCTGTTTATAATTGCATGCGAGCCAGAATACCGACACAGCGGGTTGACTCGTGTGTCAGAAAACTGTCAGAGCTGTATCAGAACTACCTGGCTTTGAAGGTTCACAGAACACGACAACGAGAAAGTGACAGGATGGAAGAAGACATGTTGAAAAGTGATCTTCAAGAACTGTTTGATATTGCCACAACGGACGTTATGACAGAAATCCAGCAGGAAGAACATAGATCGGGAATTCCTTCGAATGCAAAGAGAAGGCGTATTTTCCAGCAGCATGAGTGGAGTAGACTCCAAGACAGCAGCAAAAGAAAGCAGGAAGAGGCAACGACAGGAAAAGGAGAGAATGGTAAAAGTGAAAATCGAAGAACGCAAGACAAATGGCATTAGTGAAACAGAAGGTGAACTTTCTCCGTTGATATCTAGTCAGGAGTCAGAAGGTGGTGATGAGGGTAAACGGACACTTACCCCCTGGACATTTTCCCCCCGGACAATTTCCCCCCGGGCAATTTCCCCCCGGACAATTCCCCCCATACTAGGACATTTTCCCCCCAGTGCAACATACACAAAACTTTCTGTTTTAATGATCAAAACATACATACATACATACGTACATGCATAAATGTATACATGTATACATACATACATACATACATACATACATACATGCATGCATACATAGTTACATGCATACGTACATACATACATACATGTATACATACATGCATACATACATACATACATACATACATACATACATACTTACATACATACATACATGCATGCATACATACATATATACATACATACTTACATACATACTTACATGCAGGCATACATACATACATACATATATACATACATACTTACATGCATGCATACATACATGCATACATACATGCATACATAGATGCATATATACACATATACATACATACATACATACATACATACATACATACATACATACATACATACATACATACATACATACATACATACATGCATACATAAATCCACAGAGGGGGAATTTGTCCGGGGGGGAAATGACCTACCTAGATTCGGGGGAAAGTGTCCTGGGGTAACTGTCCGGGGGGAAGTGTCCGGGGGAAAGTGTCCAGGGGGGTAACTGTCCGGCATTCGGTGATGAGTATCAACCAATTCAGTCATGTACGTCTACAATGTCTACATCAACAGCTGCTACTGCTGCTTCATCATCAGAAAAGTTCTATCCAAGAACATCTTCCAATCCCCTGAAGTTGTTGGTGCTTTGGATCGTGTTGGCCTTCCAGACCGTGATGCTGTGTTTGTAGCTGGAGCTGTTGCACAGGCGCTTGGCCATAACATTTCAGAAATCACATTATCTCGAAGTTCAATCAGACGATCTAGAATAAAAGGAAGACAAGAGACAGCTGCAATGGAAGAAAGACTGTTCACTGGCAGGACCATTATTGCTGCACTGGGACGGCAAAATGTTGCCCGACAATGATGGATCAAAAGAAAGTGTGGACCGCATAGCTGTTATTGTAACTGGAAATGGTCAGGAAAACCTTTGGCAATTCCAAAAATGGAGAGAGGTACAGGTGAGTCTCAGGCCAAGGCCTGTGCTGAAGTATTTGAGAAATGGAATCTGAGTTCACAGATCAAAGGCCTCATATTTGACACAACAGCCAGCAACACGGGGCTGCGCATGCGTTAGAACTGAAAACCCTCTGGCAACTGAAATGGTATGGATTGCATGCCGTCATCACGTCATGGAAGTGGTGTTGTCAAATGTCTTCCTGTCGAGAAACAGAAGCAGTTTATTCTTCGACTGGTTGCAAACCATCGCAAGAATTTTCCGAACTCCATCTAAGACAGCGCTAATGTCATAGATTAACCATTGCGGAACAATGTATCTATTTTTGTTGAGATAACATAAAAAGTGTCAAATGGGTTGACCTCTAAACTTTATTTGTTTTCATTAAAATTTTGCATGATGGTCATAATCATGATAAAGAACAAACCTAGCCTTGTGGACAACAGAAATCTGTAAAATTGTTTTTGTGGACCACCCTACTGTACACGGATGCTGCTAAATGAATGCGACATGAGAAAGACAAGAGATTTAGATCCAATTCGGGCCACGATCCACTCCCGTCGCTAATGATGAAATCAACCCGCAATGGACATAATATGCAAATCCGTCTAACAAGGGAATGACCAAAAAATCAGATCGCGATCAATTTAGCAGGAACGAAGAACTGTCCGGCTGTTCATTGATGCATTCAAGTTGCGTTCTGACAGCCTGTATTAGTAATAAACGAAAAGTGATTGACTGATTGATTGATTGATTGATTGATTCATTGATTGATTGATTCATTGAGCTAATCGTTAGCTGTCGATGTAACATAAAATGTTGTACACGAAGTAAGCTATGACTTCTAAGTTCTAATCTATGGAAGTAAGGTAATCGCATTCGAAAACTTCAAATTTCTAAAGCGCTATTCTGAAGCTAAAATCAGGACACCAGCTTATTCAAGAGCGCTGCGACATATCAGAGGGGTTGTCCAGAGATCGATGTCCACTGGAGATCCGAATCCAGTTGCCAAGATATGACTTCTAAGCCATATAGTCTGATGCGGAAACTTCAATTGAGTCGCTATCTTTTGTGCAGAGCATCAGGTGATGTTCGTATCTAAGCAGCATGACATAGGCAAAGCCAGAATCCTTTGGGCGGAAGTAATTGAGGCCACTTCGACCAGAAGATGGGCTGCGGAAGAGGGTAAGCTAAACGACGAGAAAGGCTGAAGGAGTTCTAACCTAAACGACGTCACTGAGCTTGCAGACTGAAGAGATATAAAGAGTTTGGTATACGATGATCTACAATCACTTGAACCTGAAGAGACCATCGAGTGTTGCGCTGTGCATCATGATGGTTGGCGCTATAGAAGTAGATGGGGTAGGATGGGGTTAGATGAAATGAGTCTGGCTTAGACTAGGGGGCGTGGTGGCTCAGTGGTAAGTTCGGCGCCTTGTGACCGGAGGGTTGCAGGTTCGAATCCCACTCTAGCCGCTGCGTACGGACCTTGGGCAAGTCCTTCACTCGCAATTGCTCGTGGCGCTTCGGCGTGAAAACTCCGACACAGTATCAAATGATGTAGACGGGAGCGCCTCTGAGTAGTAGTTGACTTCGAGAGGCGCTATAGAAATATCCGGAATAAATAAATAAAAATAAATAAATACTGTGAAACACTGTTTTCCAGGGTGTCCTGTTTCAAGTCCCAGCATTCAGCCATTGAATGACCATCGAGTGTTGCGCTGTGCATCATGATGGTTGGCGCTATAGAAGTAGATGGGGTAGGATGGGGTTAGATGAAATGAGTCTGGCTTAGACTAGGGGGCGTGGTGGCTCAGTGGTAAGTTCGGCGCCTTGTGACCGGAGGGTTGCAGGTTCGAATCCCACTCTAGCCGCTGCGTACGGACCTTGGGCAAGTCCTTCACTCGCAATTGCTCGTGGCGCTTCGGCGTGAAAACTCCGACACAGTATCAAATGATGTAGACGGGAGCGCCTCTGAGTAGTAGTTGACTTCGAGAGGCGCTATAGAAATATCCGGAATAAATAAATAAAAATAAATAAATACTGTGAAACACTGTTTTCCAGGGTGTCCTGTTTCAAGTCGCAGCATTCAGCCATTGAATGACAACGTCCCCTATGAATATATATCGAGGTGAAGTTGCGCAAGTATCTTTCCTGACCACGACTAAAATTAATGGGAAGAACTTGCCCACCCCAAAGATCAGCCGTGTGAAGCCAAGACTAAGGTGCCTTGCGGGGAATTATATTGGTCGTTGGGGGCGCAGCTGTTCATCGAAAATAAGAAAATAAGTAAACATTGATAATAATCTCTTTTAAACTAGTTGACGTCGGAGACGATTGTGATAGGAGCCAGAGGGGTGGTATGGATAATCTCCACAGGACGAGAAATAGTTGAAGGTTCCCACTGATCTCCGTCTGTCCCCGTTTGTTGTCTTCTTAGCTGTGTGTCTGTCTGTTCCTTTCTCTGTTCTTCTCGTCTCATTTTCTGCACTTGCAGTCGTCTCGCCAGCGCCATCAGATTTTGACGTGCGCTTTCATCTGCGTTGTGTTTCATCTATATTTCCTGTCTGCTCTTTAGATCTCTTTCTATCTGTCTGTCTGTCTATCCATGTCCCTGTTCTCTCTCTCTCTGTCTCTGTCTCTCTGTCTCTCTGTCTCTCTGTCTCTTTCTCTCTCTGTCTCTCTGTCTGTCTCTCTGTCTGTCTGTCTGTCTGTCTGTCTGTCTCTCTCTCTCTCTCTCTCTCTCTCTCTCTCTCTCTCTCTCTCTCTCTCTCTCTCTCTCTCTCTCTCTCTCTCTCTCTCTCTCGGTCTCTATCTCTGTCTTTGTCTATATCTATCTATCTATCTATCTATCTATCTATCTATCTATCTATCTATCTGTCTGTCTGTCTGTCTGTCTGTCTGTCTGTCTGTCTGTCTGTCTGTCTGTCTGTCTGTCTGTCTGTCTGTCTGTCTGTCTGTCTGTCTGTCTGTCTGTCTGTCTGTCTGTCTGTCTGTCTGTCTGTCTGTCTGTCTGTCTGTCTGTCTGTCTGTCTGTCTGTCTGTCTGTCTGTCTGTCTGTCTGTCTATCTATCTATCTATCTATCTGTCTGTCTATCTGTCTTTCTGTCTGTCTATGTATCTGTCTTTCTGTCTATCTATCTATCTATCTATCTATCTATCTATCTATCTATCTATCTATCTATCTATCTATCTATCTATCTATCTATCTATCTGTCTGTCTGTCTGTCTGTCTGTCTGTCTGTCTGTCTGTCTGTCTGTCTGTCTGTCTATCTATCTATCTATCTATCTATCTATCTATCTATCCATCTATCCATCTATCCATCTGTCCATGTGTCTCTGTTTCTGTTTCTGTCTGTTTGACTCTCTCTCTTATTCAATAGCACATCTCTTATCTCTATAAGCGTAGGCCTATTTCTTCTGTCTTTCTGTCTCTCTGTCAGACTGTCTCAACCTCTGTCTCTTTCTCTCCCTCCTCCTTCTCCTCTGTTTGGCATCTCTCAAAAATCTTTTCTTCCATGTTTACCCTCTGTGCTTCTCTTTCTGCTTGCCTGCCTGTCTGCTTGCCTACCTTTTTCCGTATCTTTCTCTCCATCTTATTCTCTCCTTTCCTCTTAGCCTCTCCGAACTTCTGTCACCTCTCTCTCTCAATTCCATCCTCTCTCTCTCTCTCTCTCTCTCTCTCTCTCTCTCTCTCTCTCTCTCTCTCTCTCTCTCTCTCTCTCTCTCTCTCTCTCTCTCTCTCTCTCTCTCTCTCTCTCTCTCTCTCTCTCTCTCTCTCTCTTTCTCTAACCCTCCCTTCTTCCTTCCTCCCTTCCCCTCTTTCAATCTCTATTTCTCCTGCACCCTATCTATGTCTGTGTCCATGTCTCCGTCCTTACCTCTCTGGAAGCGTCTTGGGTGCATTACCTTTCCGTATCTCTGCATATGACAGGATCATGCAATGATCATTCGATGATCGGCATTTGACCAGATCATACATTGATTATACAGTGATCAGCATGGATCATAAATGATCATACATTGATGAAAATTTGATAGGATCATAAATTATGGACAATAGGTGGCGGAGGAGGAGTAGATGACGTAGGGGGAATGAAGTGGATGAGAAGCCGCAGGGGAAAGGTGGGGAAGAGGATGATGAGGAAGATATGGAAAAGAAGGAGAATGAATATGAAAAGGAGGAGGAAGAATACGAGGAAGGAAAAGAGCAGGAGGAGGAGGAGGAGGTGGAGGAGGAGGAGTATGAAGACGAGAGGAAGAAGGAATAGACGGGTAAGACGATGGAACGAAGGAAGAGATTATGAGAAGGATGAACAGGAGGAAGAAAATAACAGAAAGAGGAAGAAGAAGCAGGGAAGGAGGAGGAAGATGAGAAGGAGGTATACGAGGAGGAGAAGAAAGAAGAGAAGGTAGAGATGGAGGAACAGAGATTGACGAAACAATAAAAATCAAAAGAGTAGTAATTATTAAAAAATTAATAATTATTATTGTTATTACCATTGCTAAATAGTAACGTCTAAGGCACAAGACATTAATCAATAAATTTAATCCGACCAACAGTTTAATTACCAAAAGGTTACCAAACAGAATAAGAACGAGTAGAGGAGCAGAAGAGGATCAAAAGAGGATCAGAAGATGAACAGAAGAGGATTAAAAGAGGGTCAGAAGTGGAGCAGAAGAGGATCAGAAGAGGAGCAGAAGAGGAGCCGAAGAGGATCTCAAGTGGAGCAGAAGCGAATCAGAAGTCGAAGAGCGAGAACTACGAATGTCGCAGGCCATCCAGCTGAACGTTTTTGATAAGGATAAAGTAAGGCTTCAAGATCAGTTGATCACAAATGAAAACAACCATTGTTAATTAATTTTCAGAGAAAATATTCTAAACACATTAAATCTAGAGAAAATATTCGATATTGTAATTAGTTATAATTATCTTTTCTACTAGCCCAACCATCATGGATTTTATGTCAGTGTAGTTATCTCTGTCACCTGCAGTTAATATAAAAAGTAAGAAGTAAATTTCCCACAACCCTATTTGGAACGTACGAAGGCGCTAGTTTCCTTTTCTGGGCCTTTGAGCTGGCAACGGACGAACCTCAAGGTCCTGCACACGAAACCAGTGCCAGAAAAGGAAGATGAGATAGATGAATGGTAACACTTTTGCTCGAAGAACATAAGATCTTGAAAGACGCGGTTCGATACCCGTAAGCTCCCCGTAGATCGACTCAGCCTTCCACTCCCTAATGGGCAGCTGCAATACCAAATTAACTTCTCAGTGACAGAGGCCAACAACTTTCTCTGGGTCGATACAAGCAGTCGAACCCAGAACCGCATGATACGTGACCAAGATCACCTCTGTTACTGATTGAAAGAACGTCGTCAGAATTCAATTTGCCACCAAAACCAATTCGTTACGAGACGAAACAAGCTTCCCTACAGGTAGAAACGGATTGCAGGGACTGTTCGCCTCTGAGCAGAGATCTGAAGGGGCGCTACACAAATTCCGATTGATTGGCCATTAGAATCAAAGCGTCAGGTCGGTGCGGTTCTAATGGAGTAACGACTAACGAGCATTTATTGGGACACAGTGAGTCGGATACTAAGGCGGAGGAACCCTACAGGAGCGCTGAACTCGTGGCTAAGAACCCTACGCGACAGAGTAAATGAATCCCTAATGAAAGAGACGCCTAGAGCTCGATTCGGAAACATCCAGATATATATATATATATATATATATATATATATATATATATATATATATATATATATATATGTAGATGTAGATGTTAACGAGACTGATTCCTATTCGCTTCTGCTCCCGTTAATCTCCTGATTATGTCTTTCAGGGTGTGTGCTTTAACGTCGCGTTGTCACAGCGACCATTATATTCGTTGACAATGCATCGACTACTTAATAAGCGCTGATTACGGAGTCTTTGTTGTTCGACCGCCCACCTGTCTAGACGTATGCGGCGCACCTTGCAGGCTCTTAACTCTTCAAAGTCAAAGGAAATGAGAGGAAAAGGAAGAGGAGGAGGAAGAGGAAGAGGAAGAGGAGGAGGAGGAGGAGGAGAAGGTGGACGAGGAGGAAGAGGAAGAGGAGAAGGAGGAGGAAGAAGAAGAAACAGAGGAGGAAGAGGAAGAAGGAAGAAGGAGTAAGAGGTAAGTGTGGAAGAGATGACAGGAAAAAAGTGGAACGGTCGAAAGAGAGGATGAAAAGGAAGAGGAAGCATCAGCGAATGAAGAGGATGAGGATGAGGGGCTGGTGATGATGAGATGAAAGAAAAGGAGGACTCGAAGGACTATTTACCTATAATAGACCCATTTCAAAGCTGTTCGTTTCATCTTCTCCAACTCTAAGTAGCGTTTTTAATCAGAAGAAAGCAATCTTTTTGTCGATAAAAAATCTTTCCGAGTCGTCCCATTGTTCGACACGGCGCCAGATATAATAATATTCATCTCATTTTGTGGTTTTCTTTTCTCTTGCAAAAGGCTAATTGTCCTCTGTTAGTCGAATCTCTCCTAACCCAAGAAAATGTTTTAAGGCTTGCAACAAATGATGCAGACATCAGAAGATGCGAGTAATTGGTATAAGTACGTTAATGATTCAAGTATTGCTGTAAGTATACTAATAGTATCAGTTCACGTTGTGAGTAAATTAATGCTATCATTATCCGATGTAAGGATATGTAGTATAGCATGATACCTTGTAACTATATTAGTGACACAAGTATCCTCTATGACGATATAAAATATATTATTATGTCATGTAAATACTACCACCACCACCACCACCACCACCACCACCACCACCACCACCACCACCACCACCACCACCACCACCACCACCACCACCACCACCACCACCACCACCACCACCACCACCACCACCACCACCACCACCACCACCACCACCACCACCACCACCACCACCACCACCACCACCACCACCACCACCACCACGGCTCCTATTCCATATTATATGGCAAATCCGAATTTCTAGTAATTAGGCCTACATTAATAACTGATTTATTTTTTAAACAATGTCTTAAGTGGTGGTTTAATTAGCAGAATAGAAGTGTTTGCTTGAAGCTGTCGACGGTTGCTTGTTTCGTGTTCATATCTACGGCAGACTAAAGAAATGGTCCAATCAATACTACCTTCACCTGTCGCTGTTACACGCTGTCTGTTTCATCCTCTGCCTGCCTCTCTGCCTCTCTGCCTCTCTGTTTATCTATGACAGTTTATCTGTCTGTCTATCTGTCTGTATCTCTGTCTCTTTGTGAGTTTGTCTGTCTATATGCCTGTCTGCCTCTTTGTCTGTCCATATAACTTTCTGTAGGTCTGTCTGTGTGCCTCTTTGTTTGTCTTTCTATTTTTCTGTCTGTGTGTCTGTCTGTTTGTTTGTCTGTCCATGTCTCTGTCTCTTTCTTAATAACATTGCACGCGCTGCTTCGCAAATAGGAATTCAGAATTAGCAGGTGATAACATATTACCAGTCGACCTTTCGTTTTCACCCACACCAACCAAACCGCTTTCAACATTCCCTTAATAAGTAATTACTCGCTTATTACACCATCTAGTACAACATCATCAGTGGTACTTTGATGTGCCATAAAAAGTTTTCCTATCGCCTCTGTAGTAACGTATAAGAATTCAATCAATAACAACGTCTTGCCGCATACACTGCCTCGAGTATTTAGCAACACGAAGTGTATGGTTGAAGAAGAAATATTTACCATACATGCTTACTTCAGTTAATTACGCTGAATGTTCTCAAATTAATTCGATAATTTCACCATTATTACCTCATAGACTAATTAATTAATTAGCACAGCTCATTGTCTTACCTATCATTACACCTTCATTAGCTTTAATGTTTCGGATTTCTTATCCACCGTAACTGTAATTGTAATTATAATTATAATTTCTATTACGCCGGTTTCTAATGCACAAGGCATCAACTTTCGGATAAGCATTCCGAAAAAATGGCACACCAAAACCAAGCCGCATTCAAGTATATATGCAGAAAATCAGTCCGTAAGACAGAGAGGCACCTATGGCTGTCTCTCTGCCTAAACGGACTTCTTTTCATGGATGTTGACCTGATTGCGACTTGGCTTTGGTGTGCCATCGGTTGATGCCTTGTGCATTAAAAGCCGGCGTTATAGAAGTTACTAATTAAGAATTACCTGCACTAGATGGACCTTAGCAAATTAATTACCTATATATGTATTTACCTTACGAACATCAGTAAGACTAATTAGCTCTTCTAATTTGTAGTATTATTGGTATTATTATTATTTATTATTATTTATTAATATTAGTTATTATTAGTTACTAGTTACTAATAGTTATTATTAGTTTTTAGTTGTTAGTAACTAGTTATTAGTCATTAGTTATTAGTCATTAGTTATTAATGATTAGTTATTAGTCATTAGTTAATAGTTATTATTAGCTATTAGTTATTATTAGTTATTAGTTTTTAGTTACTAGTTATTAATGATAGTTATTGGTTATCATAAGTCATTAGTTATTGGATATTAGTTATTACTAGTTATTAGGCCTATTGTTATTATTACTTGCAGCTTCTTTTGCGTGCTAGTTCTTTGCAGTTTACTCACCGAAGTCGTTTTCGTTGTTGGCGAGGTATTCGGACGTGAGAAGTTGTTTCGTGAGGGTAGTCTTGCCGACGCCTTGACCTCCGAGCACAAGGACCTTGTAGACATCAGCTTCATCCTCTGTCTCTGTCCTACCCGCTGCTGCCACCCTCCCCCTTCGACCGCCTTCCGCCTCGCCCTGACCACAGTTGACCTTCAGATGTGACGTCGTAAAGTCGTCATTTCCGGGGTTGTTCTCATCCTCCTCGTCTTCCTCTGCGTACCCCCCGCCGTTCAGAGGGTAACTAAGAGGACACAGAAGATTGTGGGATGATCGAGAAGGACTGGAAGGAAATCCTCCTATTCCCATTCCTCCTCCAACTCCAGCTTCCGGTGATGTCACGTACTCTGTTTCTGATGTGTGGTACTTGTAGCTTCCTCGACTGCTGTGCCTTGATAAGGACGGACGGACTGGCGACGCTAGAGGTGTCTCATGCTGGCCCCCGATGCCTCCGTTCTCGTTTCTCAGAGACGGGGTACGGGTCCCTCCACCTCCGCCAGACCTCGCCTCGCGTCCGCCGCGTATCTTGATCGAGTCGCCCCGGTTGACAATGTTACCCGACTTGGTCGAGAAGTTGCGGACCCTTAGGACGGCCCGGTCCATGAAGACGTCCCCGAGTGACGGGGTTCGGTTCCCGTTCGTGTCCGCCTCAACAACACTTCCGCGGAAGCTCGACCTTGACCCCGCGGTCCCTGATCGCCTGGCAGGAGAAGAACACTCCGAAGACGCATCGGTCCTCTGAGTCCGACCGGGGGCTGGCTTCCGACGCGCTGGCATCGTCATGGTCCGGCTGCGATTAAACTTGGACGACTCGGTCTGGTCGCTGTCTGGACCGAGGAGGTACTGGCCGCCGAGCTGAGGTTGCGGTGAGCGTCTGGAGCGATAGGAGTGGGCACGTTGAAGACGACCTTCCTCCTCCAGTGGAAACAACTCGTTACGCGTCTCCAGAGTCTCCGTCTTCGTCGAGTCTGAGCGAGTGTAGGGAGCAGCCCTGCGCACCTTCGGGGAGCAGCTGTTCTCCCTAAGGGACGACGGGGAGTCGCAGCGAGCGTCGTCACTGCACCGCGTCGAATGCAGGTTTCGCGGTCGGCCCCCAGAGGCATGTCGACGGCGACTGGGCGTCTGAGGATCAGTCTGGTCGGGGTCCGCCGCCCCCGCCGCCGCTGCCTTGGGGTCCCGTTGGACCCGCGGGCTTCCCCTCAGTTGACCGGCCTTGGCCAGGACGAGGTACTCGCTCTCGACGCCCAGGGAACGGGCGCGGAAGATGGCGAAATCATCGATTTCTCCAGTCTCCTCGGTCACATCAGCCATTGTTTGAACTATGACCTTAGCTGTACATCCAATTGAAGAGAAATGCCTCTACGACATCGCTAGACTGTTCACTAACATCGGCAAGATCGATCGATCAATAGTTGCTATCAAATATGTAATCGATTTTAACTATTAATCGATATATACCACGTCAAGTTTGGTATCAGTTCAGGCTCCAGTATGAAATTAAAGAGGAAAAACGGCAACTTCTGCAAAGATATACGCTGCATAAACAATTTTAAAAAGTCCGATATGTGTCAATTGCTGAAAGTATAAGAAGCGAACAAATCTTCAATGTATTCCATTTACTCTCTTATAAATTATGCTCTTAAACGAATTTCCCATTTCTGAAGTAGTTTCAGGTCGTGCCTCTGCTTTAAATCACCTCTGAGCTGTTGTTTGAGCAGACTGTCTACTAACTTCAAAATTCCGGGTTACCGTTTGTTCAGTGTCCAGCGGAAAATCTCGCAGCACTGCCAAACAATTCCCTTAAAAACTAAAAGTTTTCGGTCAACGGTGGATCCAGGACACGCGATCTTATCAACGTCCGTAGTTTAGCAAGAGAGAAACTGTCCATGGAGGAAAATGAAATTCTACAACAAACAGAAGCCAACTAATTAGCGGTTCAATCGAAATCAAAATGGCAAATTATACTTTGAAAGAAGAGTAAACAATAATTCGACAATTTGAAAAGGGACGAGAACTGGTTCAGCACAGGAATCAAAGCGTCCTCTCTAGTCTTCTGAGAACGACGCCAACGCTCAGCATCAAAGTTCTCTTGAGAACAAAGACTGGACGCCCACAGAGGGTTAAAAACTTACGTGATTTATTACGGGGCAGGAGAAGGGCGAAACCTTCCTCTCGACGGCTCAGCCAAAGGAACAAAGTGCAGATATTGCCGCACTCGAAACTTTGAAGGGTACAGACACTTTTGGTCCATAAACTTAACGCTTTGACGACGAGAGTGTACTAAAAGCGACTGGGAACCAGTGCAGCTCTTCGTTAAAGTTTTCCTGAGTTAAAAAGCGCCTGGGAGATCTGCTGAGAGAGAAAAACAGCTGTCCTCAAAGTTTTTCTAATACAAAGCCACATTTTCTCTCTTACTTGTCCCACCTTTCAAGATGTAAACTTTCGGATCACCTTTTCCCACTGTCACACCGTATCGATGCCTTGGACTAATCTATGCAGTCTGGAAATTGACATGATCGCGTACTCTTGAAACCAGTGTTACTGGAATGACCCCACTGGAAATCAATTTGAGCAGTTATCATGATCCTGCATGGGGTTGCACGATATTGTATTGGTTAGCGTGCTGGACTGTCAATCGAGAGGTCGGAGGTTAAAATCCCCAGCAGGGCAGATATTTGTTTGGAGATTTCTGCTCCATCTGCACCCCGTTGCCAACTCAGCCATAATGAGTGCACGTGCACTGACCGTACACTGTCAATGTGATGCTGAGATTGCGAAAGAGAAGACTGGTCACCCGTCTTCATATACTGAGCCTAAAGAAAATGAAGTCGCTAACACTTCATACCAATGGCTGTCTCAGGGCTAGCTAAAGGTACTGCTTTTCTATAATAATAATAATAATAATAATAATAATAATAATAATAATAATAATAATAATAATAATAATAATAATAATAATAATAATAATAATAATAATAATAATAATAATAATAATAATAATAATAATAATAATAATGATAATAATAATAGTAAGACGATTTATATAGCGACGTAGCACAGCCGAGGAGGAAGAAAAGGGCGCTGTACATGAGTTACAAAAGTCAATGATAGTCGTATGAAAGTTTAAAAAGATATGTGTTCAGGTGCGATTTGAATGACTCCAGAGATGGAGCATTCTTAATGTGGTCAGGAAGATTGTTCCACGCAGTGGGTCCAGCGACAGAGAAGGAACAGTCGCCAAATCTCGTAGAAGACCGCGGGACTTGAAGTTGATTTTTTTGATGACGATCGTAGCCGACATATGTTCTGGTTGTCTGCCACACGAATGCAGAAATCAGAGATATAATCCCAGTGCTTTTTTTCTGGAAGAAAAGGTTCCGGAACGGAATAATTATAGACGGGCTAAAATCCCGAGAAAAACGGGGTTGGGCGGGGTCTCAATAAACACTGAAAACAGTTCAAAACACTGAAATTAAATTAAAATAACTAAATTATTATTTTTATTATTAAAATAAATAAATTATTTCTAGTCCCAAAAAAGCACTGTATAATCCTACTGAGATATGATTCCATTGAGATATGATCCTACTGAGATATGATCCTACTGATCCTCAGCTCTTCTCCCCACCAATATCTACAATAAATGCAGAGAGCAGCAAAAGGACTTGAAAGAAGATGAGAGGCAACAGGATCGTTGAATATTTTATATAATCGTAGGGAATATCACAGACATAAGCGTTGAGTTAGTGATCTGGATAACAATAGCTTCATACGACCTGGATAGCAATACTTCTATTATATTAGGCGGCTTGTCACAAACTTAGAAGGAAAATAAAGATAAGCCTGGAGATCAGAGCTACCAGGAAAAGCATTCGTGTAAACTGGAGACAACAATTAAAGCGCACGTGGATGTAGCTGGCTCGATCGATAATCAAAAACAGGTACATACGAATAGATCATATTATATATGTTAGTGTGCGTACATACATGTATACATAAACATGAATGCCTACCTACATTAATACATACATACACAGACGAGCAACATACATACGTACACATGCATACATACATACATACATACATACATACATACATACATACATACATACATACATACGTACGTCGTACATACATACGTACGTACGTACACACATACATACATACATACATACATACATACATACATACATACATACATACATACATACATACATACATACATACATACATACATACATACATACAAACATACATACATACATACATACACACACTCGCATATATACATACATACATACATACATACATACATACATACATACATACATACATACATACATACATACACTCACGAGCAACATAAATAAGTACACATATATACATACATACATACATACACACATATTACATACATACATACATATATGTATACAAATGAATATATGTGCATTTATATAGCGCCTTTCTAGGAACCTATAAAATCCAGGAGCGTGAAACGTGCCACATTAGGTACTTAGTGCTCGGCTATGGTCGGACATTCGTAGTTCTCGAATACATCCTTCCAACAGAATGACAGACAGATAGACAGACAGATAAACATACACAGACACACACAAACATACAGGCGCACAGACAGAAGAAAAAGCGGTCAATGGGATAAAAAAAAGATCCGGAAGCAAGTATGATGTAATTTACGACGTTATGTTAGCTACAGATACACTTGACATAGAATAGTGAGAGAGAGAGAGAGAGAGAGAGAGAGAGAGAGAGAGAGAGAGAGAGAGAGAGAGAGAGAGAGAGAGAGAGAGAGAGAGAGAGAGAGAGAGAGAGAGACATATAGAGAGGTAGAGAGACAGTAAAAGAAGGGTAAAGGTTACAGAAGAATAGTAGGAAGGAAAGCATGAAGGAAAGAATGAAGAAAGAATATAAAGAAATGAAAGATCGAAGGAGGGAGTGAAAGAAAGAAAGAAATACGAGAGAAGAAAGGAAGAAAAGAGAAAGGAAGGAGAAAAGAAGGAATAAAAGATGGAAGAATGGAAGAAGGTAATAGGGAAAGATGGAAGGATTGAAAAAAAGGTAGGTGGTGAAAGAGAGAAATGTTGCAGTGTTACAATACAGATAACACGTAGGCCTATGAAGAGTAAACACAAGGAAAGATAAATACAGCCTACGATTGTCGAACCGCACATAGAGAAACATCTACACAAACAGACACAAATAAAGAAACAACGGAGACACAGAAAATGGAAATGATACGGTCTGGGAGAAAATGAGTCAACCTGGAAACGAAACCATTGCTATCCAAGTTACTTTCCTTTCCCTTGTCCACTAATTGCGTCATTGGAGCCAACGTTCCAATTAAGTGTCGGCTTCTTATCGAACGATTTCTTTCGCCAGAGGTCGCTTCTCGGCTTGAGAACGCCATCTATTAGACGCCAGATGTCGCTACATTCTGTCGTAAATATCTTCGTGGTATAAAATAATAATTATTCAATCTATTTATGGAGCGCTCTCTCTGTTTCGACTATTCGCAGGTGAATACCTTTTAATATATTTTTGATAGCAGAAAAGGATATTAAATGCGAGTATAAAATATTAGGATAGATTTTTGGATAAATATAAGATGAAATTATTCCTGTAAAGAAAAAATAAACATATCGTTGAACAATGCCAATCGTCAATAATGTAAAACATCATCTATTGAAACTTACAAGCTCCTACAAGGCTTGTTTGTTTGTCTGTCTGTCTAACTGTCAGTGTGTCTTTCAATATGTCTGTCTGCCTGTCTGTCGGTCAATCAGTTGCATAGTCTGACCGCAGTATCATCGTTACTCTGTCTGTCTGTCTGTCTGTCTGTCTGTCTGTCTATCTCTGTTTATTTGTCTGTCTGTATGTATATCGATCTCTTTTAAGTCGTCCGCTGCAACGCTTAGATCGACTGTCTCATTACATGTTGTCAGTCAGTCAGTCATCTAGTCAGTCAGTCAGTCAGTCAGTCAGTCAGTCAGTCAGTCAGTCAGTCAGTCAGTCAGTCAGTCAGTCAGTCAGTCAGTCAGTCAGTCAGTCAGTCAGTCAGTCAGTCAGCCAGCCAGCCAGTCAGTCAGTCAGTCAGTCAGTCATTTAGTCAGTCAGTCAGTCAATCAGTCAGTCAGTCAATCAGTCAGTCAGTCAGTCAATCAGTCAGTCAGTCAGTCAGTCAGTCAGTCAGTCAGTCAGTCAGTCAGTCAGTCAGTCAGTCAGTCAGTCAGTCAGTCAGTCAGTCAGCCAGCCAGCCAGTCAGTCAGTCAGTCAGTCATTTAGTCAGTCAGTCAGTCAATCAGTCAGTCAGTCAATCAGTCAGTCAGTCAATCAGTCAGTCAGTCAGTCAGTCAGTCAGTCAGTCAGTCAGTCAGTCAGCCAGTCAGCCAGCCAGCCAGTCAGTCAGTCAGTCAATCAGTCGTCTAGTCATTCATTCATTCATTCATTCAGTCAGTCAATCAATCAGTCAGTCTAGATCTGTGTGTCTGTATGTCTGTGTGTCTGTGTATTCCTCTTTGTCTTTGGTGTGTGTCTATCTGTCTCAATTTACTTGTGTCCTTGTCAGCGACTGATGTGAACATCGCGTGCGTATGTTTCGTCGTCATAATCTCTTTGATTCCAATCAACGCCTCTTCTGTTTACCTGTCAGATTCATCTCACCACAACGCAATCCGGATTACCAAAGCCGTCCATATATGCACCATTGGACCAACGCCTAGGACGTCACAATAATGACAGCTCTATACAAATCCCGTCATCTGAGATCCGATGACCTAGATATAGAAAAGTCGGCAAAATTTTTGACGACAGAAAGCATTAAGCTTCATCTTTCACATGCAACGGTACAGTTTTTTCCACAAAACTTATAGATGATCCAATATCCTACTTTTAAAACAGTGCCGATGTCTTTGTAAAGATATATATATATATATATATATATATATATATATATATATATATATATATATATATATATATATATATATATATATATATTAGGGTGATTCAGAAAAATGGAAAATCTTATTTTGGTTGTGCTCTTGCTTTTTTCTGTTCCTTTTGGTATTGAAATAAGCCACAAAAAATTTCAATGAATTTGGATGATGTTTAGTACTGCCTCAACGGCTTTGAAATTAGTTAACTTTAACTCGTTTGTCAATAAAATCGAATTTCAGTAAACAACCAATTTTTACTGAAAAGCTTAACAGTCAAGTCTAAAAAAACAATGTAACACTGCCTAAGAAGCCATATCTATTACCATAGGCATAGCCACATTGATAAATTTTATATTTTAAAAATTTTCAGTGGGTTATACCTCCGCACCCCTACTACTCCTGGATGTCTCCCGGTGTTGCCAACTCTTGAATTTAAGTCTGGCTACGTCCTTGTCTATAAATTTAAATACCAATATGTTTCTAATGAATTAAAATGAAACTCGTTAGAAAGTATACACTTATAAGTCCATAATTTCTGTACCGTATTAACTAGAAAAATTAGTGACTATGACTACATTCAGGAAAAAGTGCTTTTTGTTTGAATTTGGAAATTGTTTCCGATGGTCTTCTACAATTTGGAACAAGAATTGTTTTTGATCTCGCTTTGTCGAGTTGAAGGTTAAGGCTAGTGCAATCCCTCTTTCTGCACTGTCATTGACAACTTAAACATTTGCAGAACGTATGAATCGATGAATCATCTGGTTCTTCGAATGTTGCTGAACGAAAGTGATAAATTGGATAAAACGGATACATTATCATTGCCATGAGTTCAGTTCTTCGCTGCCGCTGAGATGTAGGTTGCCTTTCTGTTGCTGACATTTGTTCGATCCAGTGCAGAAGCAAGATTTGGTGGAAAGATATTCGCAGAACTGAACTCATTTTGTCTGACTCTCATAGTCAGATGTCGATGGAATTGGAGTTTTGGCACAGCGTTCCTCCACAAAATTTGAAAACTTTTCATTAGTACGGTACTCATCTTCTGAATCACTGTCATCTTATTCACTTTCAAAACGTGATGTAGACAACTGTTTGTGACTTAGATATTCCGCTGCTTTTTCTTTCCTTTCTTCCTCTTTTATACGCCTTAAGTTATCTTTGGTGATTTTAATTTTTATTCCCTTCTTTCTTTTGGCCAAATTTGCATGCAATGGCATATTTTCTTTCTGGTCACTTATCCACAAGAAATGTTCTGTCTTCTTCAATTTAAATTCTTGCTGAGAAAGTTTATCTTTCTTGTGATGAATAAAATAAACTTTTTATGCATCCAAGCTTGTAGGCAATACTCTATTTCAGAACGTTTCCTGAGGTTCTCCAATAAGATGAATGAATGTCTTTGACCTGGTTTCAGCCATAATATTATTTCCTTTATTTATTAAATAATGCTAAAAAGTATTTCTCAAATAGTTTCCAATATTTTCTTTTTCATAAATTATAGTTATGGTTTATGTTCTTTTTAGTTCTTTATTAAGAAATAAGTAAGTAAGTATTACTGAGTAATTTAAAATGCTCTACAATAAAAATATTAAATTGAATAAAATTTATATTCCAAATAAATATTTGAGCTCTTTGAGGCAGTTCTAAATCCAAACCAATTTCAGCCACATTTCACAGTTTTGTTCCATGGACTAAAAGGATTAATTGTTTACTTTTATTTTTTTCCTACAGAACTTGAATCACCCTAATATATATATATATATATATATATATATATACATATGTATTGCACATAGGCCTATATGTGTGAATATATATTGAAGTCTACATATTTGGCGTAGTCAAGATGGCGGCGTGGTTCTCTAGTGTGTCAGTTGCGATCAATTACTTGTTCACATTGGGATTTTGCTCGATAACTGGACGCTTGTACTTCTAATATGGTCTAGCATTTGTCATTGGCGTTATTTTCCCCTTTCGCAGGTTTTTCTGGGAGCATCTTGGACGCTCGTTTTCAGGGTCTCGAGCGTCGTCCATACTAAGGGGTTCAGATTATCAACTGGACAGCAAAGGATCAGGGAGTCCTTGGATTGGTGCTTGCCGTTCTACTGCGGAACGATCTACAAATAAATGTGAAAAAGGTCGTTCTCAGACACGGTGGGTGACAGAGGGATTCCCGGACGCAGCGTCTTCTACCATCTGCGAGGGACAGACCATGGTGGTGGAGTTCTTGTGTTGTGAGCAACGCTACATATAGTCCAGGAAATCCAAGCATTGTGTCTACTAACTGTTCTGGATTCCACTGATTTTTCCTCCGCTTGGCCTCGGTCGGGAGCGCCTCTGAGTAGAGACCTTGAAGGGCGCTGTATAACTGTTTAAATTTCGATTGATTGGAGGGGAATCCGTCGGTTGCAATGGGCTCTACGTGTCTGTGAGAGCTCGCCTGCGGTGACTCCTCCAGTTATCTGAACACTGTTAGCTTTTTTATAGTAAGCCTGTTATTTTGCTGGTGAGGACTTTAATGTTATTCAGGTTGATGAAGATGGAGGCCGAGCTTTACGAGGCACTCAAAAGGCGCTATAATATATATATATATATATATATATATATATATATATATATATATATATATATATATATATATATATATATATATATATATATCAAAAATACGTCTTAATCTCATTCCAAATCTTACACACACATAAAGCGCTAGTAAATATTTATTATATACTTATCCATGAATATATATATAACGACTATATATTTTCAAGGACGTTGTGTCTACGGCATTCATATGAATACAGGTATAATATACGTTAGCACAAATATGCGTCAATCTTAATGGCATTCTAAGTATATATAGGCCCTACCAACTAAGTCTCCATATTTCAATATATATACACGATTTTATTATTATTATTATTATTATTATTATTATTATTATTATTCCGGATATTTCTATAGCGCCTCTCGAAGTCTACTACTACTCAGAGGCGCTCCCGACTACAGCATTTGATACTGTGGCGGAATTTTCACGCCGAAGCGCCACGAGCAATTGCGAGTGAAGGACTTGCCCAAGGTCCGTACGCAGCGGCTTGAGTGGGATTCGAACCTGCAACTCTCCGGTCACAAGGCGCCGAACTTACCACTGAGCCACCACGACCCACAAATATATATGTACTATATATATTTATCAGATATATATCTTACAAATATATTTAGCCAAAGAATTGTGATATACGGTGACTGCAAAATCCGATCTGACGTTCATTTTCTGAGCGGCGGGGAAACAACACATAAGACGCAGGTGTCAATGGCCGCAAAGAGTAATCTCATACACGCATAAAACGCTAATAAATGGACGGAACATACTTCACTATATATATATTTATCCACGTATACGTGCATTAATATATATCATTATGTCCATACATGGCTCCCATAAATATTTACTAGCCATCATCCTACATGGATGGATACGACTTTATAGGTATAATATAATTATATGTTATGACTATGTCTAACGTCAGTATATATATATATATATATATATGTGTGTGTGTGTGTGTGTGTGTGTGTGTGTGTGTATAGGTTATGTACACATACATGCGGATTTTATGTGTTTTACATGTATATTTTTACATGTAGATAGTTAAACATATATATGCTTATATGTGTGTTTAACGTCTTTGTTGTTGCCTTGGTAATCTATGGTCTTTTATATGGCGTCAATAGAATGGCCGGAAAAGCTGAGATTTACGATCAGCAACGTACCACAGGAGATAAATCGGTATGGTCATCCAACATTGGACACTGGACGAGTTCCAGTTTTTTTGTTCCTGCACCCAAGCGTGTCCTCCCCAAATTCCGAAGAGGTCGTGACCTATCCGCCACTGATAAACGCTTCATCGGTCTACAATTATTGAGACTGACAAAATTCTACACGGGCTCAAAATATAGATGAACACTCCCTTTATTCCGAAGGCAATATAGCTGGAAATTTAAAAGGACATGGTCTAAAACTGTATCATAAGACGGTTTTATTAGGCAGTGATCAAATTCTTGGTCAGACAGAGGATTGTGGATCACTGGAACCGGCTACCCTGCAGAGGAATACTATCTGCACCAAGCTTGAACTCTTTCGAACCGAAACAGAACAGTTGGATGGAATAATATATAAACTTTAAGTTTATATATTAGTTTACCTAGCCTATTAGCTGTAACTGTAATGGTAAATTACTGTAATTAGTTGTAACTGTATAGTAAATGTTTTTATTAACCTAAAGGCTGAATAAGTGTGTTTCATTTTAGCACGCATGTAATACCCTTGGGGTTTATTTAGAGTATTTGTGAGTTGGTGTGTTTGTGTGATTGTATGTTTGTGTTAGTGTGGGACATTAAAAATGTATCTTGCAATTTTCCCATGGTCTGTGGCTGAAGGTATAAGACTTACAGTAAAGAACTCACAGCCACATCTTAATTATTGTTCTCAGCAAGTCTCAATAAACCCATCTCCTGTTGCCTATCGTTCGGATGTGTCTCAAGGTTTAGTCTTTCGGCCTCTAGTTTTCTGCAATCTTCATTCTGCCTATTTGTCAGATTGCATACATGCATAATACAATAAGCTGACGATACTCAACTCTGTCCTGTCTACGCATTTGATTCTGTTTTGATGACTTTGCAAACAACAGGTAGGCTAAGTCAGAGGCAACTCTTTTAAGAACCATCAACGTATAGTCTTTTTCTTCGTATTCATCTGTCGAAATCCATGCATTTACCAAAATCTCGTTTTCAGACTTGGTGTCACCCTCGACAGCTCGCTCGCCATGACTTCAAACGCATGTTATATTGCAGGTCTTCATTATATCACAGCATGGTGCTTCGTCACATCAGGCAGTCTCTAACTGATGACACGGCTAAAGCAGTTGCTTGCGCACATGTAAGTTCTCGATTCGAATATGCGAATGGGTCGCCACATGACACATCCTCGTGTAACCTGAAGGTTCATAGCTCTCTTTCTGGAGTTTAAAGGCTTACTTTTTATCCCTCTACTCTTCTTTATCAGCTGCATCAGATCGACTTCGTGAATATCACTGACTTCCTGTTGAATGGCGTATCAAGTATCAGCATTGCATGCTTGACCTTCAAGACTTCTGTCATACCATAATATATCGATGACTCCATTCGCCCTCATCGACTGTTACATTCATCTGCCACTGGTCTGCTGCTAGAACCTGGTTTCAGGACAATTGTAGGATCACGTGCTTTCAGCTGCCGTTCTCTACGTATCTGCATTCGTCTCTACCAAAGAAAGGTCACTTTTCCAAATCAATAATTGAAATCAACTGTCAGGACTCAATGTTTTTGTCTGGCCTTTGCGTGATTACGTCTTGACCTCCAGTGAACACAGGCCCTCATTTCAGACTAAGATCGACTGTCTGCACGTAATAAGTGTCTTTAATAAATAATAAACAACGCCGTCATCATAATTATATCACTATAGGAGTTACTCGATACAGTTGTAGTTAGTCACGTGAAACCGAACTCTGGTGACAGTAATGGTAATTGCAGATTTATAAAGTGCCACTTCCAGAGAGACTCATTAGAGGGGAGGGGGAAAGAAGACTCTTGCCTGAAGAACATTAGATCTTGAAAAGGCGCGGTTCGATACCCACAAGCCCCCTCTAGGTCGACTCAGCCTTCCATTCCCTAAGGGCCAGCATTAAAATAAGCGGGCGCCTAACAGGCTACCAATTGATAATTGTACCGTCACATGTTTCAATGTAACTTACTGCGGTTTGTCACTGAGCCTGTGAATAAACGAATATTATAATTATTATCAATCAATCAATCTTTTATTTGGTATCCAAACTGAACAGATAAACAAATCAGACAAAAAACAGAAAAACATATGTAATTATTATAATATTAGAGATGCTCAAAAATAAATCTGGCAACACGTCGGAGCGCCTTTGTTACTCTGCTAAATATAACCGCATTAAACTGAAATCTTATTATTTATCACATAGTCTTACAACAAGAACTACTGTTAAGGCTACATTTACATTTAAAACTGACTTGGGTCTGATATAGTTCAACCGTGAATGGTGTGCGTCGACTCTGTACCTTTGTAGTTTAATCACCGACGATTTTTATACCGAAAATATATTCCAATTACCAGCCAAGGTTTTCGCGTTGGCCAGTGACAATATTGATTAACTGATTTTTTAAAACTTTCGTGCAGTTAATTAAACTAATTATTCAACGTCATTGATTGGCAGCGGGTTGCAAAGTACGATGATTGCGTTCAGTGACGGATTTAGGAACACGCTAAAAAAACTTACAGCCAAGGGCCTCACATTCAAGGCTCGCAATCCGTAGGGCTTAAGAATTTTTTGGGGGGGGGCTTTTTATTTTTATGTGTTCTGTATATATATTTCTCTCTTCAATAGAGGCGCTATACACATTCATGATTACGATAACGATTATAGTGTTTCAAGATAAGGCGATGCTGATAACGAAACGGTCGTGGTGATGATGATTTTTCGATTGTGATTCACGTTCATATACTATTATGTAGAGGTTCTCATTAGCTAGAGACAGCTGCTGTGTCCTGCCGAGAACGTGATTAACACGCAGTTGCAGTAATTATAGAAAGTCCGCCGTAGATAGAAACAACGGTGTGTGCTGATGAAAAAAACCTGGAATAATTAGCGGACAAGTGAGAAAAGCAAGAAGCCGTCCAAATGACCGAATCCTCATCTCTGCTTACAGATGACGGTCATCCATGGATGAGAATACCCTGATGGAGATGAGGCAGAAATCCCTCTACTGTGCCGGGTGTCTAACCCCATTGCTATTCAGCACACGAGCTCCCGTTATTATTCATTTATTCACCCCAATCAGCATTCGCCATTCAACGAAACGTCGTGAAAAGACGAATAGAGTTGGCGAGATGGCAGAACGTTTCTTGCAATCAAACAATGAAAAGAAGAGAAACATATAAACAGGAGAACACAGGAAGACACTGACAAACAAACAGAAACGATGAAAGATCTATAATGACTGGAAGTAACGCAAACTTATATTTTTATTAAATGATATTAATCAAATTATTAAAATTATCAAAATGCGAATACTATTAATTTCTAATAGGCCCTACGTTTTATTATTTGGCTTTACCAGAGGTAGAAGTGATCCCTCAAGAATTAAACTACATGTCAGAAGTAGAAAAATTAGCTCCAAAATATGAAACAGTGAATTTCCGAAGTCATACAACTATATATAAATATTATCAATAAATATATTTAATTATATAATTAATATAATTATCGAATAAAATAACGATCCAGAGATAATAATATAATAAAATTTTATCATTGTTATTTTGTATATATTAGGCTATTATTACTTTTAGTTTTTATTTTATTATTTGTGAAAATAGTGTTTAGGACAGTTTGCATGATAAGGTCATTATTGTTGTCACTGTTGCTGAGTTATCGTCGTTGTCATCATCGTCGTCGTCGTCGTCGTCGTCATGAAAATTATTTTCTACATATTATACTATTATTCGTTTTATTTTTTATTATTTGTGAAAATAGTGTTTAGGACGATAACGTTGATGATGATGACGACGACGATAAGTCAACAACAATGACAACAATAATGACCTTATGATGCAAACTGTCCTAAACAATATTTGCAGGAATAATTAAAATAAAACTAATAATAACAACCTGAGGAATAGTGGCCGTTCCAGATGTATCTACTTCTTTTAATTAATATTTAAGTCCCCGAGGGATCATATGTATCTTGGTGCAGTAAAAATAATAATAATAAATTAAAAAAATTTCACGACGACGACGATGATGATGACGACGATAAATCAACAACAATTACAACAATAATTACCTTATAATGCAAATTCATCGCCGTCGATGTCATAAATCTCGTCGCGTGGATTTAATTGTTATTCTAAGTTATTAGCTGCTATCTCCTAGGTGCAGCTGGGTCTTTGTGCGCTTGATCCCGTCTAACAACTTTACGAGTGTCGGTGTGACGGTATGGGTAAGTTGCTCTACCAAGGACATTTTAATGTCGGGCGACCGTCCTTTATTATCGCCCAGTATATATATATATACCCGTCACAGATCGCGTCAGGTTTTTATGATGATGACGTCGCCGAAATAAAGTCTCCGGTCATCGGTTATCCGAACGACGTCATTTGCAACACGTCAAACATTGACGACGTAATAAAATGACGTCGCTGTATGTGGTACACCAAACTGTCCAGAATCCTTTGCGACGCGCATGCCGACAGTTTTGTGACGTCGTCGGGCGTAGCGTTTCCTCGTCGTCGTGCGCTGAAAGCAATTGCCTGTTAGATTGTTTCGTCACATCCGGTCTTAAATTTATATGGCGCCGTGTTGCACTGGGCTTCGTCGTTGGAAGGCAAGATCGCTTGCGGAGATATCGATTGTCGGTGACGGGTGGATATGTCTGGGTTGATAGCGGCTGAGGGGCTTGTAGCAGAAGCAAATTCACTTTCCAGCGCTGTGCACAGCCTGAATGGCCCTATGAAGCCGAGCGAGATTGAGTCTATTAGTGACAGAGAAGGCAGGCGCTGCTTTACGAGACACGTTGACAACAACGCATCCGTGGGGACACGGTCGTTCACGTCGACGGCAAAGAGACAACCGCACTGAATGCGATAATATTGTAAAACGTAATCGTAAACTTTCAGTTGCTAAAGTTCTGTTTAAAAGCTAAGCGCAGGGCACCAGATTATTCACGAGCGCTACGTCGTGTGAAAGGGTTTTACAGAGTAAACAAGTGAAGATTCAAGTCTAGTGGCCAGAAGACAAGGGACAGAAAAGATGCTACAGAGGGTTTAGGAGGAGAAACATTGAAAGGCGGAGGAGTGGGTTGATCAGGTTGGGATTTCTTTAAGAGTTCAGACTTTAGTTTAGAATGGACTGCCTATGGGGCGATAGATAGAGGAGCTTGAGGCAGATGATGAACATTGGCAGACCGCGTTAACCAAATGAATCCTGGTCTATTTCAGTCTTATAGTCCTGGTTTATTCTAGTCTAATTTCCCTCGTCTAGTCTAGCTTTAGGCCTATACATCTCCAGTCCAGTCCTATCTGGACCAGTTCAGATTCAATCTATTCTTATATTTGTTGACGCGTTGACTGTTGCGACAATTCAGTGACAGGTTCAGTGAATTTAAGTGTCATCGAGTCAGCGAAGCGGTTTGATGGATGATCGTCAATGGAATAGAACTGTCCAATCGGTCATCTGTTCCAATCACTTCGGCAATGATTGCTGACAGAAAGCGAGAAGGGATTAGGAGGTTATAGTAGGTTGTCCTCTCGTTGACCTACTACTCTCTTGGTTCTTGATTTACACTGCATGCAGCACCATCTTGTTCGATCGTGGTTTCATTGTGTTAGGTCAGGAGCGTCCCTCTTTTGAATCTCCCTTGAAGTGGCGCTATATAAATTTCAATTACTATTACCATTACCAGTGCATTGCATCGCATATCAGCCAACAGATTCTGGTTGGTTGCTGTGTCTGATCTTCCCACCCACACATTGCAGTCAATGTACTCATTGCAGCCAGGGGCGTCTACCCCCCCTAAGTCATTGGAGCAACGTCCCTTTTCCCCCTCTTCTTCCCCCTCCCCGTTCCTTCCCCCTAAAATGGTGGCACACACACTGACAAATCTCCCCCCTATTTCTTGGATGGAGCATTTGCTCCAAGGTTTCTATGGTGTAGACGCCTCTGATTGCAGCTGAGTTGTCTAGGGACACAAATGCTGCCGAAATCTGAAAACATGGGATGCGAACTCCGTAGAATACGTAGAATAAAAAGAAAATAAAGAGAAGTATTCATTCAGTTTTCTGCTCTTGTTCTAGAGTATTCATACATTTCAATATCTGCTTTCGTGATTCGACACGCTGATCGCAAACACAAATGCGTCAACTTGAGGTTCGCTCGCGTCAACGCAACACGATCATAATCTGACCGTACCAGATGCAATTTTCCCAGGCACGTATCCGGCCGCAAACAGTTTTGAAGGGAGAAGCCGTGGTCTTACACGGCTGTCGTCCAACTGACTGATTGTTCCGATGGATGGTCGAAAGGGTTACTGGGTGGACGATGGCTTGACGTTTGGGTCGATGGCTGGGCATTAGGGAGCGAAATTTCCCTCGGGGAACGTCAGGGACTAATGCAGGAAGCAAGGAACAGTGGGAGACGTTGTATGGCTTTCCTATGAGGACAAACGATAGCCACAGACAATAGACAGACAACGCCAACCAATGCTGTATACTGGCCAAACATGCGCACATACATACAGGTATACATACAGACTAGATACATGCATGCAGGCATACATACAGACATACATGCATACATACAGACGTAGATACATATATGTGCACATGCATACGTACATGCCATGCATGCATTGTTTGCATACATACATACATACATACATACATGCATGTATACATATACACATACACATACATACATGCATGCATACATACACATATACATACACAGGTTTACATACATACATGTTCATTCGATAAGTTCATATTATATGTATTGTACTTAGAATGATTCAAATAGGCCTACTTCACTTATTGCGTAAAAGCTCTCTCACTTGGAATATGCATTTCGATTTTGAAAACTTCGACTTCCCTTTAAAAGCCGTGGCTTTCGCTCTTAAAGCCCCAGCTTCTATTTTAGAAGTCTCGGATTCCGTTTTTAAACGCGTGGCTTGCGTATGCAAAGCACAAAAGTTTCATCTAAAACGCAAATGGTAAAGCGAAAAACAATCGTGTTCTGTTAGCGTTAATATTTCTCTGCGTGAGTTTGACCTGACCCTTTTAGCCAGGAATTGAACTTCTCTGGAGAATGAGTGTGAAGAATGCGTTTCTAAAGTGTGTAGAATGAGTATGACCTGCAGCGTCGTATTCGCTCTGTAACTATGTCACTGGCTCATTAATAATGCCACAGAAACCTTTCTGCCGGAATCCCCATAGACTGACATAGAGCAGAGTTCAGTTAAGCAAAGCCATCCATGCGCATCTCTGTCGCTGTGTCTGCCCATCTCCTTGTCCGGCTGTCTCTTTCCATTTATCTTTCTGTCCGTCTGTCTGTCTGTTTCTCTGTCTGTCTATCAATCTGTATGTCTGTTTCTTTGTCTGTCTGTCAATCTGTCTGTCTGTTTCTTTGTCTGTCTGTCCATATGTCTGTCTGACTGCCTGTCTGTCTGTATTTCTGTCTGTCTGTTTGTCAATCTGTCTGTCGCAGTCGAGCTATCTGTCCCTCTGTCCGTCCGTCCGTCCGTCCGTCTGTCTGTCTGTCTGTCTGCCCCGCATGAGCCAGTTGCATTGAGTCAGATACGCTGTGCGCGCATGAATTCCAAGGCTATGGCATAATTCTATATATCTTGTTTTATGTGGCCTGCGCAGTTACGCCATGTAAAGACGCAAAGCGTATATGATCTCTAGGCTCATGCGTAACGGTCTCGCTTTCTGCGTTCCTGCTTATCATTGGGAGTCATGTTGTTCCGCTTCGTTGTGCAATGCGTCAGATTTCGCTGTTCAACCGAGCATAACAATCATGTGTACCGTTTGTGTGGGACCAAACATATCGTCGTAACAAAGAGCGAGGGGAACTAATTGTTCTGAAGCTTCCGAAATTCAGTATCTCATTGTGGAATATGTTGGCACACAATATGAGCTCATAGCTCTTCCATTGTATTTATTCAGTCAGAGATTGGCATTAGCCACTTAAACTGTATATTCCATATATTACTAGGATGTAATATGGGAACATACATAATGCATATACGTCTGTGTATATATAAATATATGAGACTTAGATTAGAACTGTTTGTTGGTATACCAGAAAAAATGTATACGATTAGCGGAAAGATGTAAGCTATAGTATACGGTTGTACACCAAAATGCGGATAGCAATTGGTTTAATAAAGAATATTCTTATCTTATCTTATCTAATCTTATCTCATATCATCTTATCTTATCTTATCTTATCTTATCTTATCTTATCTTATCTCATCTTATCTTATCTTATCTTATCTTATCTTATCTTATAGGCTACTTTACTTTCAAATTTACAATTATGACTTCGTAACAACTTAGATTTACCCAAAAGAAGTAAATCGACATAAACTCTTCAATATATCAATTCGGTAAAGCTTGTGTTGTCCTTGTAAAAATGACACACTTAAAGAAAGAGTCTATAAAATAATAAAGAAGAAATTAATTTGAAACCGCTTTCGATACCTTTATTTAGTTATGATTTTTTAAGATATAGCCTAAATGTGCTTTTTATTGTTCAATAATAATAGCAGCAGTTTGATTCCTCAGAATTATTTAGAACCAAGCACTTGCAGAAACAATAAACGCCCAATTTTAGGAACAACGACCACATAATATTTTCCATATTAACATTTATTTTCTCAGTAAATACAACTTTTTCGGAACCCTTTCTCTCAGCGGGTCACATTTACCCTGTCTCCCCTGTCTCATTCAAATTTCTGAAGCGCTACTGTAAATTTTGAGTTTACGATTACGATGTGCAAGAGAAATAAAAACGTATAAATTCCAATCGTGCATTCTGCATAACGTGACGTTAGGGAAGGTAAAGTAAGGTCGATGACGGTAATAAATATTACTTGAAGTTATTACGTGTAGTATAGGTTACGACCCTCCTGACCGCAAGATGTCGTTAAACGCTGCATACATAATGGTTGACGTCAACGGCCTAGGGAGTCATAAGACGTCGATAAACTCTAGATGCTACGCTATCTTTAACAATGCTGACGGGGAGGTTGACCTGAATGTCGGTCGTTAAGTTACTGGTCTTTAGACTAACGTATCAGTAAGAAACTAGATTTGCTGTCCCATAGGACTTTGCCAGTCGAGTGTTATTCATCCGAGCGAAAGCAGTAGGCTCTATATCCGGAAATACCCGGAAATATCCGGAAATATCTGGAAATATCCATATCTTTGGTTCGAATACAGTCGACCACTGACTTGGCGAAAATTGATTGATAGTTCTGCAGCAACTATAGTCAGGTTTCCCAGAGGACCTCCAGAGGGAAAACGGAAGAGATGAACGTAGGTTGGAGTCATTCCAGTTGGTTATGTACACCAGCTGAATCACGCCAGAACAGAAGCACATTCATTCATCCGTTCGTTCATCCATATAGCTCCTCTCAAAGATGACCTATCAGACACTCCAATGTACGGTTTTATTGCTACTATATTATTACTGCATACTAGCAGTTTTGCAAGTCAGACTCCAATCAAAATCAATTCCTTTGTTGAGAAAATAAAAAAATGATGCACCATGGAAATTTTTTCTCTTTGCCAGAGACTCAGAGTCAAATAATGCTATAGATCACTGTAGCACAACTGAGGTGGTTGGAAACGACCCCTGGGGTGTGCAATGAAGACTTAACTGTGGGGTCCTAAGAAAGACTAGGGGGTTGAACCCCCAATCCCCTCCCGACAATTCCCACGCAGATCTAACAACTTCTAAGCGCCATTATTACAATGCACAGAAAATCAATCGATTGAGAAGCTGCGTTCGAAATCCAACCGGTCAGTTTAGTACATCGTGTCTGATCTGGGCCATAAGGACCGCGGTCCATTACCAGACAATTTATGCGTCTGATCACGCTAATTACTAACAGTCGGCGGTGCCTGTGGGGTATTAGAACCGGAATCGAAGAGACGCCATCTCGTGACAAAGTCCGAAGTCCCGTTTAATCCGATTTCCGTTCTGGTCCAAGTTGATTGTATTAATCGGACACGTCGTCGCTTTCAACGGAGTCGACGATGCTTCGCTTTATTCGCTACACGACTTAAATTTCTGCTCGATAATATAGACACGCACTCGTCATAGGAGGCACTGATATCCAGACAGACATCGGGCGTTCTGTGTCTTCTTCTGTCTGTCTGTATGTCTGTCTGTCTGTCTGCCTGTTTCCTTCTGTCTTTCTGTCTATGTCTGGTTGTTCGTTTGTCTCAGCCATTTGACGGTCGGTTAGTTGGTCTGTGACTTCCTGCATCTGTCTCTGTCTGTCTCAGTCTCTGCCTCGGTTTGTCTCTCTCTGTCTCTCTTTCTGTCTATCTCTCTCTTACTCTCTCTCTGTCTCTCTCTCTGCATCTCTCTGACTCTGTCTCTGTCTCTGTTTCTGTCTGTCTCTGTCTCTGTCTCTGACTCTGTCTCTGTCTCTGACTCTGTCTCTGTCTCTCTATCTCTCTTTTACTGTATTTGTCTCTGCTTGTTTCTATCTATAGTACTGTCGCTTCCTAGCTCTAACCCTCTCTTTGTCTCCTCTGTCTGTCTTGCTTGTCTGTCTGTCTTGTCTGTCTGTGTGTCTGTCTTGTCTGTCTGACTGCCTGTTTGGTCTGTCTTTTCGTCTGTCTGTCTGCCAAGGCCGTGCAGGAACTCGAGTGCGGTCTCTGGACGGGAAACACAAAGCAGCCATTTCATCCTTTGTGCCAGACGGGGCTCAGTTAACTTCTGCGGATAATACATTGCGCAGGAAATGATCGAACAACGAAGATGAACAGAAGAACATGAAGAAGACAAATGAACGGCTGAACAAAGAACGACAGATAAGAGAGAGAACGCAGAACGGTCGAAAGAAGAAATGTAAAGGATGAAGAAATGCAGAAGACAAATTGACGAAAAGGAGAAATAAATGCTTAATGGTTGCAAGGAACAATGCAGCCAACACGCAAATTGATGACCGAGGAAAGAATGTATGTGGAGATGGTTAAAAGTAGGCACGGATCAGTCAAAGAGTGAATGAGTGAATGAATGAGAAATGCATGGATGAACAAAATAAAATGAATGAATGAATGAAAAAAATGCATTAATGAAGAAAACATAATGAATGAATCAATGAAAAAACACTGCTAAGGTCCTATATTATAAGCAACATCACCTCATTTATTGTCGACATATAATATACTAGGGTTCATTGATGTTATCTGTTTTATAATTTGTTAATTATTACTACCATTCATTAACTGATTAATCACGTAAGGTTTTAAGATAGTAAAATAGCTATACCTTGGATATGAATATGTCTACTCTCAATTCTTGCTTTATTTTGTGTTTAAATTTTGGCTCACTGTTAGTTAAGATTTATAAATTTTCAACCAGATATGTATCTATACTGTCCGTCTCAGTCTGTGAACTCTAAGGGTGTTCCATTTTAGCGGGACTTGTCCCTTAGGGACATCCTTTATAACACTAAACTGATAACTGTTGTTTTCTGTCACTGTTAATCTGCAGTTTGTGTGTTGTAATAAAAAAGGATTTGAATGAATAAATGAATGAAAAATGCATGGAACAAAACTGAATTAATGAATGAATGAATAGTCGAATGATTGAATGTTTGAATGATTTAACAAGTAAATGAATGAACAAATGAACAAACGAATGAATGAATGCATGAATAACAAATCCAATCGATCGATCAAATGATCGATTGACTGATTGATTGATTGATTGATTGAATGAATGAACGATCGATTTATCGATTGACTGATTGATTGGATGATTGATTGAATGAATTTACGAAACACTGAATGAACGAACGAACGATTAAAAGAACGAAAGGCAACAAGTTGAAAAAATAAATGAATGAATGAATGAATGAATAAATGAACGAATGAATGGATGGATTAATTAACTAGTGAATGAATTCAGGCCCGGTTCGTCCGTATGGGCAACTGGGCAGCCGCCCAGGGCCGCCGATTTTTAGGGGCCGCCAATTTTCCATTTTTCAAAAATGATTTAATTTATTTTTCGTAAAAACAGGTGAATGACTAAAAAAAGTCATCAACTTTTTTGTGCTTAGCGCCGCCGGTTTGCCTATGGCCGCCGATTTCTCCGATTTGCCCAGGGCCGCCAAATGTCTAGAACCGGGCATGAATGAATTGATGGATGAATGGATGAATGAATGAATCTACTAACGAACAAAACGTCTGATTGATTTAGCCAACGAAGAGGAAGAGTCGAGACCCTCGAGACAAAGCTACACAACCGGATAAACAAAGGAACAAAGGAACTGGACGAGATGACCCCAGCGAGGGTTTAACCTAAGCCTCTTGATTGGCATTTCCATAAGTCAAGTGCCCGAAGAAACTTTAAATTGCCTCGAGTGAGAAATAAGCACCAGCCAACCGTTGGGGAAATCACAGGAATTTCCGCTAATCGGATTTCCGCATCGGTGCTATGCTGTTGACGGTTGTCCCGCGATTCTTCCAAGAGAAGCCCCGAAGGGAGTGGACGGGGCTTACGATCCTGCTGCCCTTCGTTCGGGTGACATCGTCTTTAAATATTTCATTACTGTGATTATCGGAAGGTGGGAAATGTCTACCTAAATGGTTCGGAATAAGCCAATGAGTCGTTACACCGAAAAGACATATTGCCTCGCGTTAATAACGCAGTAGTGGAACGACCATGAGAAATATAGCACAGGCAACGAAATCACGTGACGAAATTGAATTGGCGGAAAAGTATCGGCCACAAAGAAGGGACATATCTCGGACTATGATGACTTGTCGACTAAAAGCCAAGGAAACCATGGACATAGATGCAGAGGATATAAAGACCGAGGTCATGCAAACAGAGGATCAAGACCAGGGTGTGGCTAATGACAATATGTAAATGAAGTCGTAGGTCATGGTCAAGGAACAAGCCACTAATGATTTATCTGCTAAAGCCGTTGAAATTTAATAATTACTTAATTATATTCCTTATTATTTCAAACCGACAGACGCAGTAAGATTACATTGAAACATGAAAGTACAATCAATATCTTAATTAAACACACGGTTTGGCAGCCATGCAAGACGCCGCCCTAGAGGGGGGTTACATGAGTCGATCCGCGTACCTTATGCTCTCCTGGCCAGTAGTGTTACCACTACTCTATACCCCCTCCCCAATTGCAATTGGAAATCTATGTAGCGCCACTTTAAGAGAGATAAATCAGAGGCGAACCAAACAAAACAAAACCGCGATCGAATAAAATGGCTTTCAAGCGATTGCTCAACATAGGGGGAAAAGACGAAGGAGCTCAAGTTGCAGGTTGCAAGGAAGCTTTATTCCAAAAGGATGACCAGACAACAGCAACACTTCAGTGCAGAGCAGCGGAAGTTCGGCTCAGAGAGAAAACCAAATCGTCTTGCAGTACAGAGCGAAGAAATCTGCGGCCAACAGTGATGGGCACTAAACTATTTTTCTTAGTTAAACTAAAACTATTTTCCAACTAAAAAAAATAGTTTAACTAAAGTTGGCAACTGATTTTGGAAATTAGTTAACTAAATAAAAAGAAAGTAGTTAAACTTTTTCCAACTTTTTTCGAACTTTTACGACAAACATTTTCACAATAAAAAAGATTATGTGAACTGTTATAATGTAAAGCGTCAATGACAGTTTAACCTTCAAACTATGCAATGCGTACTGTTCTAGCATACAGCTACAGGCGTACTGTAAGTAGTGTACGAATTTAAAAACACGATGGAATAAAATGGTAAAACCATGGTAAAAAGTGGTAAAACCATGCAGTGTTAAAATGTTTTTTGTTGACAGTGTTCAATGTTCTTTGTGGAAAAATAGTTGCATATTGCTGATTTTTAGTTAAACTTTTTAGTTAGCAACTAATTTTTTTTAGTTAAACTATGGTTTTAACTAAACTAATTTTTAGTTAAACTTCATCCTTGACTAAAAATTTTTAGTTAAACAAAAAGTTAGCAACTTTTAGTTAACTATTGCCCATCACTGACGGCCAAACCGATTATCTTTTAAGATGCGACCTGGTCTGACCCGATATTTTGTTTTAAACAAGGAAACCGATTCTGTCATAATATGTTCTCTAGTCTAGACTTACCGAAATGCATTGGTGAAAGTATTGGTATTGATATTAAAATACCTTTTAATAAAAGCGATTTGGTATTCGTATTGCCAATATATTTACTGTATGATGAAGTGTTGACACTACGTCTTTCAAGTAGTGTTAACAGCCTGGCTGTTAATAGCATTGTATACTGACCCAGTTAGCTACATTGGTCGAAGCTTACGTCCCACTCACATCTGTGCGTGAGGATGCCGGTTTGCATATCGAATGTGGCTTATTTCAGATATTTGAATTTCGGGTTAGCACGGGTTAGGGTTAGCCTAACCCTAACCCTATACGGGGGACAATAAATGGCGTGGCACTCATGCAAACGGACAGGCGGTGGTGAAGGATCTAACCACATCAACTCATTGAAAATGTATGTGAGCAGGGTCAAGGACTTAGGGTCGCTATAGAAAAACGTGTACAGATCAATATTTATAGTTATACTCTCTTCACCATCGGTAAATCTCTGTGATGTAGAAAGCGCACAGCTGGACGAATTGTATCAATAAACGAACACGAAATATTTTACCATCGACGACAAAAACATCTTCACCGTCCCGATAATTGATCGATGAGTGTGGACAGGTGGACCAGCGGAACACGAACTTCGCAGCCGATAAATTGCAATGATATTGATAAAATTTATTGCCACACGCTACGTCATTGATTGATATGCCAGTCATCGCTACGTCATTGATTGACATAGGCCCTGTCAGCCATCGTCACGCCATTGATTGACATACCAGCCATCGTCTTGCCATTGATTGACATACCAGCCATCGTCTTGCCATTAATTGACATACCAGTCATCGCTACGTCATTGATTGGCATACCAGCTATTGTCTTGCCATTGATTGACATACCAGCCATCGGAAAAAAACGCATTTTGGGGCCGAAATTAAACATACAGGAATAGAATTAAACAGGCAGGAATCAAACACGTGAAATCGGTCTGGAAAATAATCTTTTTTTATATGACCCATGGATACCCATCCACAGAATATAGTCAGGAGTAACCTATAAACATGGAGGAATCTCATTGGTTCAGCATTTATGAGATCAAGGTTCGTGACCTTGACCTCATGGGTCAAGATTCGTGGATATGCCATTTGGAAAAGTGGATATGCCATTTGGTCGGAGCGTATGTCCCACTCACCTCTATGAGTCAGGATGTCGGTTTGCGCATCGAAGGTGGTTTATTTAAGATATTTGAATTTCGGGTTAGCACGGGTTAGGGTTAGCCTAACCCTAACCCTAAACGGGGACCGTAAATGGCGTGGCATTCGGTGGTGGATATGCCACTTGGAAACGGTAAGTCTTCAGTTGAGCACGAAATGATCTAATCCAGTGGTTCCCAAGCTCTTTTGATGGAGGGCAAAGTCTTACTTTTAAAATATCATGGCGGGCCACAGATATCTGAGGAGCCGTCCTCAGTTGCTTTCCTTGTGGACGAATGCGTGCGCTGGAGCGCCAGCAAATAGTGGTCTCTGGGGAAGCGTCGTAAGTTTCCCCATGCGCAGCATTTGGTAACATCTGACATCGAATGGAACATGTTTTTTGGCATATTGTCAGTGCCAATTTACAACAATGCAAGATAAAACACACGTTTTTCAGCGGAAGTATAATAAGATGCATACTGCTTGGTGCAAGGGTAACTCAGATACTTTCATATCAGATCAATGTTAAGGCAATAATTGAAGATATCGTTTGAACATTGTTAAATTTCAAAATGCAAAATTGTTAATATCGGTAAAATTGAAATCAAATCTCAAATTTGTGTTAATTAAATTTTAAATGCAGAAGTTCCAGCAATGCATTCATTTTAATTCTGAATATTTATTATTTTAATTTTTCAAAAGTATTTATTGAAGATGAATCAGTTTTAATGAGATTTATGAGACTGCAGATTAGAAGCTAGTTTATCAATGTCTGGTTGTAGGTTCGTAGTGGCAAGTATCATCAATACATTCAAATTTGAGTCAGTGAGGCGCGCTCGATTTTTGTTTTTTATAAGTTTCATCGCTGAAAATGATTGTTCACATCTGTACGTGCTCCCAAAACGGCATATGTAACGTTGAGCAAACGACCGCAAATGTTCGAATTCATTTGCTGGCAGTATACGCCAGAATGCTATCATATCGTCGGCAGATGGCAGAACAGGAAGCTCAGCAAATTTGCTTTTCAGAACTGAGTTACATTTCAAATCAATAATTGTATACCATAGCCGAGTTAAATAGTAACGAACTTATTAAATACACAGCGAAATTGTCAATAATCAAGAATGAAAACACACGTCTTTTTCAACGGAAGTGTAAATACGCTGCATAGAGCTTGACGAAAAGTGAACTAAGATTAAAACAAAATAATAGAAAAAAAAACTTAACTTAACTTAAATCGAAAATCAAGAAAACAAGGTAATTTAATTTTTTTTCAAAATGTGTGAGTGACTGTCGCGGGCCACATTCAAAGGATTGGCGGGCCACTTTTGGCCCGCGGGCCACGGTTTGGGAACCACTGAATTCTAATTGACTGAACAGAGAAGGTAGATTATAGACGAGTTCCACAATCTAGGTACAGCAACAAAAAACTCGTTCACTAAGAACAGTTCTAGTGCAAGATAGGACCAGAGGAAGATAATACAATCAGGTGGCCTGTTTGAACAATGATAAGTCTGGGAACGAGAATTGATTTTAAGTATTGTGGTTAGTATTTTAGTAGTACTTGTGTTTGTTTTATTATTGATTCTGATGAGACAATGGACACTACAGTGTTGAATATGACGGATTTTTAACGAAATCCATAATAATTAGAATTATTTATAACCGCAACGACAAGGTGAGATAAATGTAATGACCAACCAGAAATGAATAACTGTTACGACCCTAACGCTGGCTGCGTCTATTGATCGACGATCTGTTCGTAAGCTGGTTTAACACAAGCACGAATCGATTCGTGGCGCTCTCTAAACATGGTCTTTTGTCCGCGTACGTCATTATATCAGGGCGCTAATTGCTCCATTAGAACGTTTACGGCTACAGCCAAGGCCCGCTGCTGCATAAATCTCTCACCACAGGTCGATGACGCCGTTGTGTTTTCTACGATCTATTTATTTTCAACGTAGACACATGTAACGGTGGAAAATGATAGAAAAACATGTGAGATAAGAATCTTTCGATCAACGTACCGGTATATTATTATTTTTATTTTTCGATGCCAAGGGAATACATATGATCCATCGGGAACTGATCAGAGGTCTTGTTGCTGTTATTGTTATTATTACCATATATATTATTGTTGTTATTAACGTTATTTATAATTATTTAAAAAAAATTATTATTAACGCTATTACGCAGATTTCCACGCGCACGGTCACACAGAAATGCGAGTCTGCAGAAGGAAAAATATAAAGATTACAATATTCTTTATTATACCAATTGCTATCCGCGTTTTGATTAACATGCACGGTTATGATCAAACATCATGGCTGTGATCAAAGAAAGACTGGAAGGAAGGAAGGAAGACTGGATGGAAGGAAGGAGGGAAGACTGGAAGGAAGGAAGGAAGGAAGGAGGGAAGGAAGGAAGGAAGGAAGGAAGACTGGAAGGAAGGAAGACTGAAATAAAGGAAGGAAGGAAGGAAGGAAGGAAGACTGGAAGGAAGGAAGACTGAAATGGAAGGAAGACTGGAAGGAAGGAAGACTGAAATAAAGGAAGGAAGGAAGGAAGGAAGGAAGGAAGGAAGGAAGGAAGGAAGGAAGGAAGGAAGGAAGGAAGGAGGGAAGGAAGGAAGACTGGAAGGAAGGAAGACTGAAATAAAGGAAGACTGAAATAAAGGAAGACTGAAATAAAGGAAGGAAGGAAGGAAGGAAGGAAGGAAGGAATGATTAAAATGCACGGTTATGATCAAACATCATGGCTGTGATCAAAGAAAGACTGAAAGAAAAGAAGGAAGGAAGACTAGATGGAAGGAAGGATGGAAGGAAGGAAGGAAGGAAGGAAGGAAGGAAGGAAGGAAGGAAGGAAGGAAGGAAGGAAGGAAGGAAGGAAGGAAGGAAGGAAGGAAGGAAGGAAGGAAGGAAGGAAGGAAGGAAGGAAGAAAGAAAACAGGTAGGAAGGAAGGAACGAAGGAAGGAACGAAGGAAAGAACGAAGGAACGAAGGAACGAAGAAATCTTACCTGATCAACGGTCCTGTTGCATGCGTCACGAAGTCCGCTTGATCCTTTCCGGAAGTAATCTAACAATCTTCAGTTGTGCTTCGATCATCAAACCGAACCCTAACTTCACCAGCGATTGATCTTCGCTGGATCGTCCAATGGAGGGAGCGACCGCTCCAACCTCGGCGGCTGTCGCTGGCCCTTGTCACCGAACGCCTCCAACGGCTTCGACCCGGTAAGACATGGACGGCTACTCCGATCGAGGTAGAATGTAAAGGCTAGTAATGGAAAGGAGGCAATGATAGACCCGTGAGGAGAGACAGGACGCAGTCTTGCCTCGTTCATGGATGTATTGACTGCCCGCTCGATTGGCTGAGGAGGAAACCGACAAATGGATAAACAGCACGTCGTCCGATAAGCGTTCGATGAATCCAATTCTGCGAATCATCAACGCCGACGCGGTGAGATTATCCCGCGTTCGGAGCAACGCCAGTCAGAGGTTGGGCTTGGCACGAGAGGAAGGAGAGACGCCGCTGTGCATGAATAAAACATCACCGGGGTTCGACGGATGTAGGAATGGACACAGACCGGCGCGGATAGGGAGGGATAGAAAGACGGACATCTAGAAGGTCAGAGGGACGGACGGAAGAAACCGGTGATCCTTTCCGGAGACATTAGACACCGAAATCAAGGCACTAACGATCGGCCACCATCGAAAGATCACGACCCCGTTCCCCACCCCAAACCACGCCCCCTTGCCCGTTCCCCCTCCTCTCCCCCCATCTAAGCATGCGCAATTGAATGCCAAAGCGTCAACAACATCAACGCCATTCTCGTCCCATCGGAAACATTTAAGTCGCCATGGCAATTAACGCCGGTTACGTCGTCATGACAACTATAATGACCGGGGGTCGTCATGGCGACAAAGGGCGCAGGCTTAGTTCAAGAGTCGTAGATATAAATTAGATGGGAACTACTACGGGTACTGGCTGCCAGACAATTGAATTAGCGATCAACAGCGAATCGGTGCAACGTAAATATGCAAGTTAATGGCTTTTATGCCTCAAATGCCAGTTAAACAGAGTTAGGCAACAGTTAAACAGGGCAAACAAGTTTAATTTATATGGACTTAAATGTGCTTCGCGCTGTTTCTGTCATAAAGATTGTTCCGGAAGGACAGTTTAATGTATGTATGTGTCACGATGGCAGATTGATTAAATCACTAGGCTTGTAAGACGGAGGGTATGGGTTCGATTCTGGTCAGAGGCGGTCCCTGTGGAGTTACATCGAGAGAGTCTCTTGACGTACAACTGCTAAGCGCTATCGACGTAGGTAGGCGCCTGTTGTATCCCATTTCCCTTAATTCTTTGAATAGTATAATTATTACATGTATTGTCAAGTCCTCCTTTAGTGAACAGAGGCGCTTGAATCGTATTATTTGTGATTTTAATATGCCCAATGTAGTAGTGGATGATGGGACAAGATGTGTAGAAGTGATACTGAAGTCAATTTCCTAGATACTACAATCTTTAAGCACACACAAGGAGATGAGATAACTCTACAAGCAAATGCATGCTTACAATACACTTATGTAGCGCCTCTTCCTTGCCTCTATAATGGCGCGGATCGGCGTCTCACTTGCAACAATGTTTTACCAACAGTTGTTTTATGCGCTGTGCTAAAGAGGCAATCATTTCGGCGTCAGTGCTCGGGTGGGCGAGTGAGTGAGTGAGTGAGTGAGTCGTTGGGTAAGTGATTGAGCGAGTTAGTGAGTGGGTGAATAATCGCGGGAGTAAGTGAGCGAATGAGTGAGTGAGTGAGTAGGTGAGTGAATAGGTGAGTGATTGATTGATTGAGAGAGTGAGTGAGTAGGTGAGTGATTGAGTGAGTAGGTGAGTGATTGATTGAGTGAGTGAGTAGGTGAGTGATTGATTGAGTGAGTGAGTAGGTGAGTGATTGATTGAGTGAGTGAGTAGGTGAGTGATTGAGTGAGTGATTGAGAGAGTAGGTGAGTGATTGAGTGAGTAGGTGAGTGATTTATTGAGTGAGTGAGTAGGTGAGTGATTGATTGAGTGAGTGAGTAGGTGAGTGATTGAGTGAGTGATTGAGAGAGTAGGTGAGTGATTGAGTGAGTAGGTGAGTGATTGATTGAGTGAGTGAGTAGGTGAGTGATTGATTGAGTGAGTGAGTAGGTGAGTGATTGAGTGAGTGATTGAGAGAGTAGGTGAGTGATTGAGTGAGTAGGTGAGTGATTGATTGAGTGAGTGAGTAGGTGAGTGATTGATTGAGTGAGTGAGTAGGTGAGTGATTGAGTGAGTGATTGAGAGAGTAGGTGAGTGATTGAGTGAGTGAGTGAGTAGGTGAGTGATTGAGTGAGTGATTGAGTGACTGAGTGAGTGAGTACCCAAATTAGGACAGGACAAACGGCCACACCTCACAACGAAGTTTGAGTGGCAGAACTCTCTTTTATGACCATCTTTCTTGGAAAGTGCGACAAATGCGCTATATAAGTGTTTTATTACGCTACATTACATTTTATGGTCAGTCATCTACAGAAAATTTCAGCAGGTCAAATGCCAGACGGTTAAGGGGTAAAAACGTAGACAAGAGCACCTTTCTGATGGCCTATTCGTCACGGATCTCGTGATAGGGAGTGTATTTCGAAACAGGTCATTGATTCCAAAAAACCTGGAACATCCTCGTGGTCAGGATGTTCTGCCTCGCTGGTATCTCAATTTAAGTCATGGCCTGCGGGTATTTCGCTCGCATCAGATGCAATCAAACATTGCTTATGTATCCAACCGTTATATATCGCGGTCTCTGACCCGTAGAGATAATTCGCTACAAAAGTCCGAGAACAGAAAATCTTGGAGCACCGAGTAGGTTTCGCTTGAGGCGTTTTAAACCTGTCTAACGGAATAAATGTTTCCATTTTGCAACGGGGAGGATTTATGAGCGCGAAAGCACAATGGAATTGCGGTTATATCTTTCTGAACTGAGAATAAAACATTTAGGAGCACACTGTAGTTACGGACCGTAAATGACTTTTAATAACTATGAAGCGAGTGGACGGGAGAGGGTTGTTGGGCGCCCTCGTAGCACACGGACAAGAAGCGGACCTGCGTTCACTCAACCTTGGTCTGCACACGGCCTGGAGACGGGCCCATGAAAGAGACGGGTGGCTGTATGTCGTGGAAAGGGCAACGATCCGTAGAGGAGAATGCCACAGATGATGAAAATAACTTACATGATGTTGGAAGCAGTAATTGTAATAGTTAAGACGTTAATTTATATAGCATCGTAAGTAACGAGTTACGTCTGTGTTATCTTGTTTGCATTTAAGGCGAAATCTGCCCCAACGTGTGGTAAATTTATATAGCGCCCTTTCAGGCAAAATTTCAAAGATGCTTCAATTATTGATAGTGACGCATTCTAAACGGGAACTGCATCTTAAAATGGCTGCTACTGCTTATTTTAAAAATGGCTCCAACTGTAAATATGTCGGTAGGCTACTCCTTCGAGGCTTATGCTACTCGTTTTTGTCGAGCTAAAAATCAAATTCGGTGAATGACATTACGTTCTGACACTGTTCTAAGAATTCTGCGGCTTCTGTATACCTCGATTTCCAGGAAGCGTCGAATTGATGTCGGATAAGCTTACGTGGCATTAGAAGCTGTAACAGAGGAGTCTTTTGCGGGTCTTCAAGAAACACCGCCTGACACCATCTAGAACAGGGGTTCCCAGCCAGGGGTGCCCGCACCCCCAGGGGGTGCGAGATGGCATTTCAGGGGGTGCGAGAAAGAGTAGGTAAACTTTTATATCGGCTGATAGAAAATCCGTCATGTTTATACAAATGTCACGAAATTAATTTCTTACAAAAATTGTTTGAATTGAAGGTGAGGTCACATTTATTTTATTATAACAGAACTTGATATTAATAAATGTAATAATTGTGTGTGCATGTGTGTATACTTAATGAGCAGTATTTGTATCGTAGTGCAACCGGTGTCTTGCAGTGTGCTGGCATTTATAGGTCATTATTTTTGCTTTGAGTGCAATGTCACATTGACATTATATTTTGAAAGAAGCAATGAGCAGGAAAAATTTGTCAAAACGGGCTTTATGAACAGGTAAATTAGCTCATATTTTTCTTTTGCTGGTTCGCAGATTAACCCTTCATTTTTCATCATGTCAAAAAGAAGTAAATGGATTGATGAGTATGTGCGCTTTGGTTTCACTTGCACAACAGGAAATGATGACTTGCAAAAACCCCAGTGCATTCTTTGTAGCGTTATGAATTTATATGTGCATTTTATGCACTGAGTAAAAAGCTCATTTTTTCAGTTTGTTTACCCACAGTACTGCATGAGTGCATGTGGTTCAGTCTGTGGTTCAAAAAATAGAAATGTGACTTAGTCGTCTTCAAATGTAATATGACTTTTGTAGGGGGTGAGAGCGCTAATCAAATATTTCCAAGGGGTGCGAGGTATAGAAATTTTTGGGAACCCCTGATCTAGAAATACTACACAGTTAATATCTCAACTCCACGCTGTCACCCTCTGCCCGACTCCTGTACCCCACACAATATATCAGATATACAATAGCCGTAAGATACATTTTCATTATACAATACAACTGTATTTTGATATTACCCTCCTTCCAAAGTTAGAAGTGCACATGACCATACGACAGAACATCGATGGTGCTGGATCGCTACGCAGCGGCTTGAAGTAGATTCGAACCTGCGACCCTCCGGTTACAAGGCACCGAATATATCGCTACGTTACCGCGTCCCCCGTTAATACACTGTATTTGATGTTTCAAATGGGCTCGGCTGTCGTCGGTTTGTAACGATTTTAGCCCTGTTCAGGGAGATCCCTCGCAAGTATATTAATGAGCGCCACACCATTTCACATCCCATAGGTCGTTTAAAACGCGGCCACGATCGGGAGATGACCCGAAGACTTTGAGGCGACATTATCGCTTACAGTCGGAGAAGAATCGAGAAAGGCCGTTGAAATATATTCGATCCTATATACACAAATCGCCTCGAAGTCGTAGCATACACGTTCGCTCATCTATCAGATGGGACGAACAGTCTCTGTGTGTTTAAGAACGAGGGATCACGCCGAACCAATGCTCGCAAGACTGTAGTAGAAAGCGAGCACTCTGTTTGCAACACGGTCGCCCGGGGTCAACACGAGTCGATCAAGTCCCGTCTCGGGTGAATTAGAAGAATTGCAGTCTTTGATGTTTTCGCCGGCGAACTGCAAACAGACTTGACAAGTCGCCGGCTTTTAGGAAAAGTGTCACGAAGAGGGAAGACAAACAGGCCGACCGTAGTCAGGTGATTTGATGTGAACGTCGACATCTCTCTGGAGTATCTTTCCCTTCTGGTCGTCGTTGAGATTCTCCTCAGAAGCGCATCGCAATTTGCTTATTGAATCGGAGTCATCTGGGCTGCGTTGAATTGAGGGCTTCTCTCGCTGTTGACATCAATGCGCACATGATACATCATCGACTAAAACGCTGCTGTCGTTGTAAACATAGCGAACGTCAGCTCTAACTACGCTCTTCCGCCAATTGAAGAGATGCAGAATTTACTACTATTGAACCATTTACGTTAGTTTGATGCAATTTTCAATGTTTTTCGTTGTAAACTGCCAACTGATTTCTTCTGAGTTTCCCTTTGAAAACCAACTCGATGCTTGGCTTGTGTGATTAGGCTATTTACCATGTCTTTAGACTCTCGTTGATCAATAAAACCTTGTTCACTTTAGTTACGTTCAAATTAATACAATGTACAAAAAACAACTGTGTTCCATATTGCCCTCCTTACACAGTCCAGTTGCTTATCAGAAGTACACACTTATCAGCAGTTACGTGTGAATAGCTTGCTGAGGTCCTTACACGATGAACGCCTGAGTGCAGTCTCGAACCCGTATTCTCCGCGTTACAGGTCCAGCGCTCTAACCATTCGGCTACCGAATCCCAACACGAATGTTACCATTTAAACAGCATGTGAATGAGGCATCAGTATTTCGACCTCCTTTGGTACCAGAAAGCCTAAATTTACATTATACGATACAAAGCCGAAGAATCGTAAAGAGACTGAGGGATGTATAATGTTCAGCTTAGAGCGAAAGAGAATCTTGGTGGAAGAGTCGCAAACCTAAGGAGGTGAAGAGTCTAAGTTCAAAGAGCAAACACCTGTGAATGAACGCCGGCCAAAGACAAAACGCGGTGTACCACTATGAGACACTGTCTGTATTGGAAATTGCTATTGATTCAATGAGCTGCTAATTTTGCTACTTTAACAGTTGATTCTTGTTGATCACAGAGCTAAACCTCGAAGTAAAATCACATTATTGTTATATGTAGACAATTTGGCGTAGACGGTTTTTAAATAATTATTAGTCTATGATCATTGCGACTATTTTTTGATTATATTTTGGGACCGGGTACCGATTTGTACCAGCTCGCAGAAGTGTCTATCGAGCCACTCGATCAAGAATTGCCACAAAAGCGTTACAGAATTTGTTGGCCTTCGTGTATATAATATCATTTACAAAACCTATTATAATTTTAGCTAATATGGCTGTTCGAATAATCTTCATGAATTTTTCAGCCAAACGATATACAAAGAATCATAAGCCTGATCGATGCGCTGTGTATTTGCCATTCAGAGTAACCTTTCTCTTCCTCATATTAACCTTTAGGCTCTTACAAACGCAGAATTATTCACGAGTTGTAATGCTACACAACACCGCAGCTTCCCATATAATTATATCGCGCTGAATTTCTGTAAATGTTACCACTAAAGTCCATCTATAAACACATAAGTCGTCCTAATTATTAATACTGACGTTGATGGGTCTGCCATTAGAATCAAGCCATGTGTACTGGGTAGGCCCCTAAGTGTATTTGATTTAAGGAGAAGGTTATTCAGAAAGTGAAAGGCCTCTGAGGTGACATAAGGTTCGACAATGCGATCCATGCATGTGCATCTCACACGACGAGTTTAGGATTCGAATCCAGCTCGTATAGGAGTGAAAAGCCGACGCGGCTGGGCTACTGAGCTACTCGATCAAGCCATTGTCGGCTTGAATAAGTACGCTTTGAGACTTTGTTTTAGAATATATTCTTCAAGGGGCGAATTTATTCCAAGACAGAATCGCCTGAGAGAAGATGTTCTAAAACAGAGCCGCCTGGTGAGAGAATCTGGTTCGAAATTGATCCGCTACGGAGGTGAATTTCAGAGTAGAATTTGTTGCGGAACACTGGAACATAGCTCTGGAATTTGTTGCCTACTTTTGTCCTCTCACCTGGTTCTTTGATGTTAGGACCAACCGTTTACGTAGATGTGAACGATCCTGAACTAGCGAGTATAGAAATTTTGATTACTGTACAGTAGCCCTAATAGGTCAAATGTCACCGTGTAGGTCAATTCAAAGTGTTGTTCAATGCTCACTACGTAAACATCATTCAAGCTACAATTCATTCATTCATTCATTCATTCATTCATTCATTCATTCATTCATTCATATCTGACATTTATATAGCGCCTCTTCAAGGAGACCTACTCAGAGGTACAATTGTTACATATTCACACATATATGTATACATATATATAATATATATATACATATATATATATATATATATACGTTTGCGTGTGTGTTAGACAGTGACGCGGTATTTTCCCCCGTGGTAAAACCGCGGTAATTAATGCGTTAATGGGGACAGCGATGTCGATTTTACCTCGGTAATGGGGTTTACTGTCGAGCTAATACCGCGGGATAACCGCGGCAATGGTGAGCCGGCGAACGGCGGCGATAAAACTGCGGTAATTTAATGGACCATGGTAACATGTTTTATATTATACAGTAACTTAAAATTCGAGTTTCAGTGCCCATTCACTTTTTGACGCTGCAGGCTTACATCATTTCTCTTTTCTACTTAATGTTTCCGGTATGTTTGTGTTTAACAAACTGTTCTTAAGTAAAACACTTTAAACCAGTGGTTCTTAACCTTTTTTGGCACACGACACACCAAAACAGGCAACCAAATTTGGCGACACACCATGCAATCGTCGTACGTGACTATTGTGAAAAATTTTAAAGTTAAACTAGTTATTTATTTAAAATGCTAAATTGTTAACATTTTTAATAATGAAAATGCTCATATTGGATCCTTTCTAGTTTCTATGTTAACTTAGGAACAGTTAATGGGATTTTTGCTTTTGAATTTTCCTCTGGATCATAAAACGAGGATCCACAATATTTCAAGTAGGATTAGTCATCGTTCCACTTACGCACAACAGATTTCTTCTTTTCATGTTTTTCTTGGTTGGTTTACTAAAACTAGCAGTGGCAGCAGCATCGTTTTCGTATTCACTACTGTTGGTGCTAGAATCCGTCTCATTGCTACCAAAATCTGATTCCGCATCATCAGTTGTAGATTCGCAAAATTTTCGTTTGCTTTTGATAAATTTATCCATTTCGATTGTACGGTAATGGGTAAAAGTTTACATCGGGGCGGCCGCAAACGTGGACACTGTACAATCATATTATCTTACATTATGGGTATAAGGTAAACATCATGGTCGACTCTGATTGCGATATAACAGAATGGATAATAGGGTACCACGAATTCTCACAGCCTACGTCCGCTACGGTAAGTGTAATGCAAGAATGACGGACGTAGGCTGTGAGAATTCGCGACACACCAATTTTTCGCGACACACCAGCGACACACCATGTTCACGCGACACACCGCCCGTCGATTCGCGACGCACTAGTGTGTCGCGACACACCGGTTAAGAACCACTGCTTTAAACGACTTGGAAAAGTGCGATATAAATAAACTGTTAAGACAAAAAAGCGAAGAAATTATTTTATAAGTAAATGGTGTTCAATCAAAGGTGATATTTGGCCGTTTCGTAATTTGCTGAAATCACACGCCAAATCATGCCGAGCTCAGACCTCGAACCCAAATGTTGACCAGTTGACTTCTCCTCAAAAGACCGTATGTGCGCATGACCAGTATACTTTATTGGGGCGTAGAGATGTTTGAATGGTAACACGCTGGCGCAGAGGCCCGGGAAGTGTTTAAGAGTTGTGTGAGCCAACCAAGGCAAGGGAAAACACACACACACACACACACACACACACACACACACACACACACACACACACACACACACACACACACACACACACACACACACACACACACACACACACACACACACACACACACACACACACACACACACACACACACACACACACACACACACACACACACACACACACACACACACACACACACACACACACACACACACACACACACACACACACACACACACACACACACACACACACACACACACACACACACACACACACACACACACACACACACACACACACACACACACACACACACACTAGCCAATCGCTACTGGGTTGGATAGGTTGCAGGGTCAAGATGACTGCTCCCTGCCATGCAAACTCCCGCCAGATTTGCGACAAACATCAGTTCCTTCCTACGAACTCATCAACAAATCTCACCTGTTGCCATCTTTCTACAGGTCAAAAATTAAACAGTGCTCTTTCACAAATCTTAACCCGACTCCTCTTCCACTTGCCTCCCTCGCCGCTGCAATTCTAAGCGCCATACACCGTAGCCGTCTAACTGCCTGCCTGCCTGACCCATTTGTACCCTTGCATTTGCTGTAATATATATATATATATATTATATATATATATATATATATATATATATATATATTACAGCTGTCTTAATAATTATCTGTCATGTGTCTTGTCTCTATGCCCAAATTCCAACCGTGCACTCTCTTCAAAGCCCTGTAGGATGATATATTGCGCGTGTCACCCATCAAAGCGCCTTTGGATTGACCATAGACAGGAGAAATTATATCTTTCACCAGCCAACTTGTAGCTTGCAGAGAGTAAGGTTTCCAGTATCCGCTTGCTCACCCTTCCCTAATTAGGGTCACAGCTGGCATTTGCCGGCCCTCGTGAATCTGAGTCTGGGGTTTCTCGTAGGCATAAGCCTTGTCTTTGTTTTACAAAGGCACTCATATTTTATCTAATCACTATTAGATTTTAGGGCGCAAATGATATTTTTTATTGCATCAATATTCAATACCCCAAAAAGTTGTGTGAGCATGTGCCCGCCTCGGCGCCATAGAGCCAAAACTTGTGTGAGCACCGGCGCCTTTGGCGCCATATGTTCCCGGGCCCCTGCGCTGGCGCGAAAATCATAAGGACGCGGGTTCGATACACGCTAGCCCCACAAGGTTAACTCAGCCTTCATTCCCTAGATGGCGATTGTAAAATCAGCAGTAGTACAGATGGGCGCCTTGCATGGAATGCCGTTCAGTTAAATTCGACTCCTGTCAAACTTGTTATCGTCTGTTACTACTATATCATGTAATCTTACTGCGTACTTGTAAGTTTTGAATAAATAAACGAAGATATTATATAATAATTTAGCAGATACTGTGGTGGTCATGTGCGCCAAAGATATACGTTAAGAATAACATTTTCACTGTCTAGACTTTGGAATATCATTAGTATATTTCTAAAATAGCATTGCGTGTTACTAGTACAACCCTAGTTCAAAAAGTCCAAACGCTCCAAATCATAACGTGAAGCCAGTTTAATCTAATGGTATGATACCCCCTAAGTTTAAGGATTAAAATCCTGCTCATGACAAACATGACTTCCAGCACTGAAAAAGACTTAGCCAAAATAGTGTTGATTAAATTAGGCCATTCACTGGTCATTAATTTTATTTCTTCTGGCCATGAGATTTTTTTATTGACTGAAGCTGTTAACTAGTGAGAAATAGTCGGGACATGGTTCAAGCAAACTGTTTTTATGTTTGTGTTTGATTAATGCAAACAGCATTACAAATAGCTTTAAATTTTAATTAGTGAACTTTTTTGCTGGGAATGTGATGTATTCCTACGGCATTGGGGTGGGAATAGGAAGAAATCCTGCGTGAATGGGACGGGGACAAACATGCGCGGATGGGGCGGGGGGTGAGGACTTAGCCTACTTGTTGCGGGGTGGGGACGAGATTGCCTCCCAGCGTCATTCTCTAGTGTATATAATTTATATATAAATAGATATAGATAGAGGTGTTCGAAAACTATTTGCATCATCATATATTTGCTTGTGAAATCATAGGCGCCGACTTCTTGGGGGGCCTTGGGTGCCAATGCACCCAGAGAAAAAGTTCAGTGGGGGCCTGGCCCCCAGAAGAATTCTGACCTTAAATTAAATTTTTTGGGGTATTCCTAAAAAAAGGTCGTCACATTTTTTCGGGGTGCACTGTCCGGCCATGGCCCCCCACTTATTATTTGTTTATATTTACACACGGATGACTAAAAAAAGGTCATCATTTTTTTTCGGAGATGATTTCCTAAAAAAGTTCCGTTGGTCCTTTAAAACTTTGATAAACCTTCTGGATCCGCCCCTGACTGGCACCCAGAGACAAAAGCAAAAGTCGGCGCCTATGTGTGAAATCATATATATAAATTTGTATTTACGTGTATATATAAATATAAAATGATTCATATATATATACACACACCTCTGAATAGTTATTCTGCTAGAGGCGCTTTATAAATGTCTACATACAATACAATACGTGTGTGTTTAATATGTATGTTTGTTATTGTGTGTTGATCACGAAGAGCATAATTATGCCATTCAGGGTATACGCACACAGTGCCTGCAGTTGACCTCCGTTTGTCACCAGCCATGTCAATCAGTAGACCGTATTATCTTATCAGTCCGGGTCGTCACGAATAAATGATGTTTGGAGAGTTGACTAATGACCTGAACTGGTATTTAAGCGATGACATCTCTAGAGTAGATATCTAGTTCAAGGGGACTTATTGAATGAGAAATATCAATAAATGTCAACAACAGTTATAGCAACCTTTACAATTTCCCTAGTATTATGTAGTAGAGCAAAATACGTTTACGTTTAAGGTCAATAAGCCGTTAATTCTGAATTCGTTGAAAGAACAAGCTGAGCTGACTGCTTCTGAAGATTTGTGAAAGGTCGCAACAAGATATATAGACTTAGAAATTTAGTAATTGGAACTGTTAGGAATCATTCTGACTCAGTGGTTGAGTTCGTTTATTAAGAAAGGAAGAAAAAAGCCTCGATCGGACTTTCTTTCGTGTCATTTGAGGCATTCGCGCAACACGAAGTTAACTCGGGTGATTGACAGCAACATTAAGTGAACTCGAGTGATTGACAGCAACGCTAAGTGAGCTCAGGTGATTGACAGCAACTTTAAGTGAACTCAGGTGATTGACAGCAACATTAAGTGAACTCAGATGATTGACAGCAACACTAAGTGAGCTCAGGTGATTGACAGCAACTTTAAGTTAACTCTGGTGATTGACAGCAACATTAAGTGAACTCGAGTGATTGACAGCAACACTAAGTGAGCTCAGGTGATTGACAGCAACTTTAAGTTAACTCTGGTGATTGACAGCAACATTAAGTGAACTCGAGTGATTGACAGCAACACTAAGTGAGCTCAGGTGATTGACAACAACTTTAAGTGAACTCAGGTGATTGACAGCAACATTAAGTGAACTCAGGTGATTGACAGCTGAGGTCAATTACACAAACGATATCGCTGAAGTTCTAAGACTTTAGCGTTGAGTCTACAAGTGAATCCTTGAGTCGCCGAGGATGTGCATATGCTGCTGCCTTTCGTTTTTTTTAAATTGGGTCAGCCGGGCTCATCTGGCCGTCTTATTTCTCTGGACGGGAGTTTTACTCTGCGCCATCAGCTTCGTGTCTCCTTTCTGGATGATCAGGTTGCCAGCTTCGTACTTTGGAACGGGTGGAGATTGTCCACGCGAAGATATCGGACTCATGGCCGAATGCTGCGCGACAACGAAGTGCGAATGGGTGTGGGAAAATAATTTTCAGCTCGAGAAAAATATGCCAGGTATTGAATTTCTGTAAAGCACACGCTACTACTCCCTCAATCTCCCAATAGCGCTGAGAACATGACTCTACGTTTTAATTAACATATCTTGAAAATAAGAAGAGGAAATAGTAGTAGTAGTAGTAGTAGTAGTAGTAGTAGTAGTAGTAGTAGTAGTAGTAGTAGTAGTAGTAGTAGTAGTGGTGGTGGTGGTGGTGGTGGTGGTGGTGGTGGTGGTGGTGGTGGTGGTGGTGGTGGTAGATGATGCGGTAGTAGTGGTAGAAGAAGAAGATGTTGATGGTGATGATGAAATAGAAAAAGTAGTAGAAGAAGAAGAAGAGGAAGAAGAAGTAAAAGAAGAAGATGAAGATGATGATGAACATGCTGACGAAATAAGAAAAGTAGTATTAGAAGAAAATAAAAAGAAGAAAAAGTAGTAGTTGTAGTAATAGTAGCAGTAGAGTAGTAGTTGTCGTAGTAAGAGAAGGAAGGAAGAAAAATAGTAGAATTAGAAGACGAGAAGTCCCTAAAGCTAGCCCGAGAAACAGCCATGACTATGAAGTATTAGCGCATTGATCAGAGTTTAAATAGCACAGTAGGAATATTCATGGGAAGATTTCTCCAAGCGAATGGACCAACGTGCGCGAGAGCACAGTGCTGTCGTGTTGTCGTAGGGCAGCGAGGAACCAGACAGTCTCCATGGGCCGCCAAGCGAAGGGTTTCTCGTGGGTTGTTAGTTGTAACTCGAAAGCCTTGGAAATAGAACCAGAGCATCAAAAGGTTCAAATGTGACACAAAGTAGTTGATGAAACTCTCTTGATCGGCTAAAGCAATTCTAAATTCCAAGGCCCTTGCATCAATAGCGGTCGATTTCAGTGGCTTGAATTGGAGGAGGGATAACCTACCAGAAAAATAACTGATCTTATCTCTAAGGGATGACGTACCTCAGGGCAATAAAATAATAATAATAATAATAATATTAATAATAATAATAGTAATAATAATAATAATAATAATAATAATAATAATAATAATAATAATAATAATAATAATAATAATAATAGCTTTTAACCGTTCCAGAAAACAACTAATTTAATCTCTAAGACCCTGAGGGAACGAAGTACCTCAGGGCAAAAAAAAAAAAAATAATAATAATAATAATAACCGGCGATCCCATCCAAGCTGGTCCTAACTATGCGTCATGACTTAACTGCTCTATAATAATAATAATAATAATAATAATAATAATAATAATAATAATAATAATAATAATAATAATAATAATAATAATAATAATAATAATAATAATAACAATAACAATAACAATAACAATAATAATAATAATAATAATAATAATAATAATAATAATAATAATAATAATAATAATAATAATAATAATAATAATAATAATAACAACAACAACTCCGTTGCATTTAGGGGCTCTTTTGATCAGCTCTGGGGGACGAAGAACCTATAATCTTGATTTAGTTTCTTGAGCCTGATGGACCCTTGCTACCTCGGGCGAAAAAAAAATAATAATGGCGTCAGTTTATATGACGCCGTAACGCGGCCATACCGCTACAAGAACGCCTTTAGTCACATCAAATTTTGTGGTTTGAGGTCGTCATTTTCATCCTTCCTGCTTTAATCAACGGCTCGATGTTAAGTCAAGAGAAGCGCCACCTTTGACATACCATCAGAAAGATCGATTGCTACTATTCGACAATTTTAATTTGCTAACCTTTATGTTCAGCTCAAGCGACAGAAAGGAAAGCTAATTATCAAATCAAATCAGATCATTTTTTCTGCAACCACAAGAACAAAGGAAAGGAAACAAAATTAATCGACAAGCTCTGGCTACACGAGGGGCCCAAAAGAGATCACAGATCCCGTTAAAGAGGGACGTCTAAGTAAATACAGCAGCATGATGTAAAGAAGGCAGCCAACCAATTCTTAATTATAAGTAAATCCATAGCACCTGCCTCAAACAAAAGAAAATGGAACTACAAAAGGAAACGAAATAATTAAAAACGTGGTTCATCAACCAACAACAGCAATGAACACATAATCAGATTCATAATAACAATTAGACGATAGGCCTATACAACAAATTAAGCCAAATTATTTTAACTGATCTACTTGGAGCGCAGCTTTTTTAGAAGATGGATAGATTTGAAGACTGACGAACGGCTTGGGGAATATTATTCCATATTAAGGTACCAGCAGATTTAATAAATAATAGTCGAGTATTAAAGCACGCAAAATTTCCATGACAGCAATCTTAGCTTTTCGTGTCATGAGAGTGAATATTAGAAATGCGGCAAAAACCCTTCAATAGGCCAACCAACGGTAGTAAATCATGATCGTAGCGGTACATAAATTCACCAATTTGAGCAATCATTATCTGCTCAACACTCAACAATCCAAAATCAGAAAAAATTGTTGTCCAGTATGCGATTATAATGATACATAGTCGAAAATTCAGTTAGGCAGATGCTGCAAACATCTGATTGTTGAAATCATGGATGAGCACGTGAACAGCAAATTGTGATTAATGTCCGCTTGCTGCAATTAATAATAATAATCAGTGCTTTTTTCTAGAAAAAAGGTTCCGGTACTGAACAATAGGTTCCGGAACTTAACAATTATGGAAGGGCTAACATTCCGAGAAAAACGGGATTTTGGGTTGGGAGGGGTCTCAATAAACACTGAAAACAGTTCAGAACACTGAAATTAAATTAAAATAATTAAATTATTGTTTTTATTATTAAAATAAATAAATTATTTTTTAGTAGCTGAAAAAAGGTGCCGGAACGCAGTTCCGGCTGAAAAAAGCACTGATAATAATAACGATGACGACAATTTCTATGGCGCCGTAACACAGCCCTTGCCGTCACAAGGGCGCCTTGACAAACAGCGGTGCTGGTAGCCTATACTCTTCAAGTGATTGAGGCATTTACAATATTATTGGCAATAAGTTCTCGGCTTAGAGTTTAGTTGGTAGGCCTATAATAATTCGGGCAAGGCGTGATAACGATGCTCTAGAGTCTGTAGACGGTTGTTCGATGTTTACTCTTAGGCAAGATTCTGTTACACAGTAGTAGGCCTATATTGGATAGTGTCCTCAGTCCTGAACTGTCAACTGGAGGTCGGGGGTTCAGATCTTCGCCAGGGCAGAGATTTCTTTAAAGATTTTGGCTGAATCTGGGCTGCCTATAATAGCCATCAGCCGTAGTGAGTACACTGACCATGCACTGTTGGTGGGAAGATGAGACGGCGAGGGTGAGAACTGTCAACTGCCCTAATATGCCGAGGCTAAGAAAATGATGCCGCTAATACTTCATACTCACGACTGCCCCTTGGGCCAGCTTAATGAATTGCTCTTTTTTTCTTTTTTTTCTTTTCATTGTTCAGCTTAGGCACACATAAAAATTTATCTGAGCACTTCCTGTGAAATTTAAACAACTGATTATTGTTAATTAATTTACGTTAACGCTTAATTAGATAAATCCTCCCAATTAATTTCTCTGTCATAAAAACCGTTGAATATTAGGTCAACTGCTCAGCATGACCTTGGTCCGATGTGCACAACGTCACACGCTTCCTGACCCAGTGAATTGTCCAATAACAGCAACAACGGCTTGACAAATTACGAAGTAATTTATTGAATGTGTACAATACTCTGCCTGCATGTATGTACATGTATGTTCATATTTATGAATGCATGCAGAAGCGTAGTTAGGCCCTAAGTGCTAATGTAAGTATTTATGTATGTCTATGTATGTATGTGTGCATGCATGCATTAATATTAATATTCACTAATTAATTAATTAATTAACCTCTAGCTCTAGCGCCTCCGTCTGATGTACAGGGTGGGCCAAAAAAGTAACCCCCATGTACAAGCCCCAGACGTGAAATTTGGCTGTCATAAATATGAATTACTTTTCAGCCAGTAAAATTTGATATAAAATTCCTACTTTTGGCCGAAATATTAGCAAAAACGTGCACGGGGTTACTTTTTTGTGCCCACCGTGTACAAAGCATCAACCGATGGCGCACCAAAACTAAGCCGCAAGTATTTGTACATGAATGTCTAATTGACTAGCGCCCTTGAAATGTTTTGTTGAACAGAGTGGCGTAGAGTAACACAATTCCTCTTCTTGTCTGGCTTCGTTCCTCTACTTCCAGTGATGCTAATGTCCCCGTTTCGCTTCTGCTGTCAATGCTGTCGAAAGTCAGTCGGCATCTCTAGAGTTTTCGCTGTCTTCACATTCCTCTCTGGTAAGCGTCAAGGAATTCACTTGTTTGAAATCGTCACTGAAGGGATGGATGGTTGGGGCAACGGTTGGATTATCGGAAACGGTCGAATGTGATAGTGATCGGTTGGATTATTCACGTGAAAACGATCGGTTAGAAAGTTTGGAAATATGGTGATTAAAATGATTAGGATTGTGAGATGGTTACGATGGCGATGATAAGGATACAATTGTGATGTTGCAAAAGAAGCGGCGAAATAGTGATGATGATGATGATGATGATGATGATGATGATGATGATGATGATGATGATGATGATGATGATGATGATGATGATGATGATGATGTTGGTGATGATATTTATCACTTGTGATGATGAAACTGATCACAGTCATGATTATGATACAGAAGAAAACTGTGACGACAACGATGCGGTTGACGCTGGTGATGATAATAATGATGATAATGATGATGACAGTTATAAAATTGTTGTTGTTGATGATGATGATGAAGACGACGACGATGGTGATGATTTTGGTAATGAAGAGGCCATGATACTGAAAGACATTGTTTTCCATTTCTATAGCGTGTCTCTTTGGAAGCGCTGTCGTCTTTTTCTACTGGAATATTCTCTGGAACGAAGGCAGCCCTTCTCAGCTATTAATCCGTGTCAGCAGCTGGTCCTGGGCCTTCATCGTGGGTCTCGTTGGCACATGTTTCATTCTAGTATCATTTACGTGCTGGTACCTTGATGGCAAGCGACAGGTCGGCTCCATGACCATTCAACACCCTAACGAACAAAATCGTGAACGAAGTAGATGTTCAAAGTGCTAGCGTTTTATATACTGCTCTGATACATAATTGTACATTTTTAAACCAATCGCGTTGGTGTCTAATGCGCAAAGCATCACCGGATGACGCACCAAAGCGATCTGATATATATATATATATATATATATATATATATATATATATATATATATTATATTTATCTCTCAAACTCATGGAACGACAAATGTACAGTTTGACCTTATCTTGTTTTGGTATTTGGTGAAGAGTCAGCGTTTGTTCGACTGCATTTGTAATCGTAATTACAGAATATATTCCGCGCTGGTTCTTGTGTTATGTATGGGGTGCTCAGACCATTCACGAGCATAACTGAAATTGCAGTCATTCAAGAAAGTTGACGTCTCCGAGGTAAACAATAACAGCATGTGTATGCGTATGTATATATGTATGCATGTATATGTGATAAGGCACGTTGGGCTCGAGTTGACGTACGTCATCGTAGCACCTGAGTATCTCCATGGGCCGCAGAGCGCAACGACGCCGACCCTGGTGACTTGAGACCAGAACACTATGCTCTTTGGTGTTTGCCGAAGTATTGCCAACAATTAAGGCAATTGTCAGCTTGATGTTGTTGATGTTTATCAACCGAATATTTCCTATTTCCTTCTCCAGTCGACATATCTGCTTTACAATGCGGTCTTTCATTCGCTGAGAGCAATCTATCAGGAATCGTCTATAGCAGGTTAACTTTGGATTGACGAGTTGAATTGTTCTGCTGTGAAGATACCGCGAGCTGATTGTTCGCTAAAAGAAAATTTGGTTGAAGCATCCATTGCTTTAAAGAGAACTCTCCGATCGAAGATGACCGGATATGATAACATCAGAACGCGTTCTGATTCAACAGCTTTTGTCATCTGAACATCCAAACGGATGACGTAAACAATCAATGATTATAAAACAGTATCTACATTGTTCTACAAAACTAATAAAAAAAACGATACTTTAAAATAATGTACCATTAAGATGTCGTTGAAAGAGGAATCTCAAACTCAAAATGTCGAAAGCTGTCGATCACGATGAAGTCCAGACTAATTAATTATAATTACCGCTGATTAGATGAAACAAAGCAAGCGTTGCAGATACATTTTTCGATTGATAGCAATAACATAGATTATTCGCTATTCGCGACTCTAGGCACCACGCCCTGTCACCGGTAGAGGGCGATCCTTCCGGAAGAGACTGGAAAATAAGCGCTAGGTACCAGTAGCGACATCTTTCGAACTGAATGTAACTGTCAGGCATCGAGTCTAAGTGACGAAACTAAATTTCCACTGACGACATACACGTATGCATGCATGTATGTGTGCATATATGGATGTATGGATGTATGTTTGTATGTATGTATGTATGTATGTATGTTTGTGTCTGTAATCAAGACTACCTGACTGACCAGAACTTTGTTGCTTCACGTACGTTAAATGGAATAGTTTTAAGATCATGTATGCATGCATGTATAATTGTATATGCATCGTATAAGATGGTACATACTTACCTACAAACATACACATTCACACACACACACACACATTCACACACATGCATGTAGGTATATATGTATGCATATATGTATGCAAAGATGTATGTATGTATACATATGAATGCATGTATATATATACATGTATATGTCTATCCTACTGACCAGAACATTGTTGCTTCACGTACATTGCAAATGTATGCTTAGCCGGACTACAGTTAAATGGAACATTTTTAAGACCATCCAGCGCAGCAAAAGGTGACCACGGGTATCGCAATTCGTGTGTGTACTGAAATGCGAAGTGATGGTATTCATTATTTGATGCAATGTGACCGTATACAATGAATGCGATGTTGTAGGCCCTAATGATACTGTTTTTAATGCGATTGTGTATCTTAGCAATTTTCTACCGTGTTATTTAAATAACCGGTGTTGGCGTTATTATTGTTACTTAAGCTGCTATGTAAGCAAATAAATCGATCTTGTATAAAATGTCATGTTTTTTATGATTAACTGTTTTTTACTGCAATTGTGCAACTCAACAGTTTTATACCGTTTATTTTATAAAACTTAGAATTAGTGTTGGTCTTATTAATTTAATTTTATGTAATTGTAGTTGCTTATCATATGTTATCTAAACAGAAGCGCTCTCAACGTGACAGGCCCGTAAACAAGTAAGTCTTTAGGCAGCGAAAAGACGCGGCTGTGATCCCCTCTAGAATCCTACTACGGACTGCAGGGGAAGGTAATTCCATAGTGACGGACCCACTACAGCGAAGTCCCGATGCTGGGTCAGGGAAGATCTCGCGATCGAGGAACAAAGAGATCAAGTCGGACGGAGGAACGAAGAGGACGAGAAGAGCCGGCAGAGAGTGGTTTACACAGCTAACGCCAACACTATCTCTTTAATGGTTATGTAAGCTCTTATGTAAAGTAATGCAGTACAAGTTATTGTGATTTTTTCTTGTATAATTTATTTCCTTTATGTATAATAGCATGCAATAATAAACTCCGTTTCCTATTAGTGTTGTTGACATGAAACTTGGACACGTGGTTCGATGGGCTGTTAAAAGATCGCAATAGTGTTCTTGTGATGCAAAAATTAAACATGTGTTCAAATAAATCAATGCCTTCTTTTTGTATGCATGTATGCAGTTTTTTTAGATCTGTGGCTATGTATGAATGTATGTAAGTAATTGCGTATGTATGACTATATACGATGCATCCGTGGCCAGGGATTAGTTAAAGGTATATTCATAGCAGAGGCGTAACTTTGGTCTAAAAAGTGGGGGGTACCAGTTTCTTACATACACGAAGCAAGGCGGAGACTGCGATTTCTGGGAAGGCACAATAATAAAATATTGATTGGCATTGTTCAAAAAGTGGGGGGTACGGTACTCTCCAGCCCAAAAAGTGGGGGTACGGGTACCCGTCGTACCCCCCACAAATTACGCCTATGATTCATAGTAGCTAAATTGTATGATGAATGTTAACTTTGTCCAGGATGCATAACTTTTTCTTCCTTTCAGGTAAGCTCCTGGTCCAGCAGAATACCGAGGTCACGAACCGTGGTGGAGAAAGAATAGCTAGGGAATTCTGCAGCAAGGGTGGCTAAGTCTAGCCTAGGAATCCGCTGCCGTGTATCCAGCCATAAAAATTCAGTCTTTGTCGGGTTTAGGCGCAGGCATTTGGGGACAGCAATGTCTTGAGAGCAACCAAGACCCGACCCATATAGCACTCACAAGCAGTGGAAGCATCGGACGAGAGACAGTCAAGTAGCCGTGTATGTCATCCGCGTAACGCTGTCCACTCTTCTCGACACAATTCTTTTTTTTAATTAAATGGCTCTAACAAAAGTAATGCTTGCTTATGTAGCAGTAATGTCTGTTCGTAATCGTAATCGTAAAAACTGGAAATTTCTGAAGCGCTGCTGTAACACTAAACTCAGGGCACCAGCTTATTCACGAGCGCTGCGTCTTGTTAGAGGGGTTGTCCAGAGATGCCACGGGAAGTCTGTTTTATTTAGTAGCTATCGATGCTCTAACAAAATGTAATGTGCCTCCATGTAGCGCTCTTTTATTGTAATTGCAATTGTAATTGTAACGGAACATTTATATGGCGCCAATCAGATCAACGGCGTTCTCGACCCGCGTCAGTGCCAGCACCAGCAAAAAGAAGTTTTTCAAGCGTTTACGGAACCGGAGAGGAGAGAGGGCAGAAATATTAAAATCTGCAGTGATATAAATACAGCAACTGTTTTTAAATGTTTATCTTTGTTATCTTACCCTACCTTTGTCTTACAGTACAATGCAATACAATGGAATTGTTTTGAATACAATGCATTATAACAGAAGAGACTTAATACCATACATGGCATTTTATTAAAGAATACGATTGAACAGAAGTGACAGATGCACTTAATGTAATCCGAACCCACTGTAACTGATTGCGGTGCGTCAGTCTGATACAGCAATAAGCGAAAAATATCTATCTACTGAACTTTCAGTCCATAAGAAGACATAGTCATCAAGACAAAGTATTGCCATCCTGAAACAGAAACATTAAGTGCACTACTATAGTACCTTTCAAGCCCTAGGTTGCCTCAGTTGCCCCACAGTTCGGCAGGTAATGGGCCACACTCCAGGGTCTGCAAGATTCCATAGATGTGCGAATCTGACTGCGGGTTCTTAGTCTGGCTGTCACCTTTGTCATCGCTGCGAACACAATAGCAAGCGGAACTCCTGATTGTGTTCAGTCACGCGTATCCGGATATGAGATGAGCCATCAATGCTCGATTTCAACTAAGTGCAATTTACTTATGAAAATAATGGTCGCTCAATCAGAGTGAAAGAAGTTTGCCACGTTGCAGTCTTGTTGTCCTCGAGACCAAGGTCTTGGTCTCGAGTGCACTCGAGTTCGTTTTTAAAAGTCTTGGTCTTGGTCTTGGTCTTGAGACCAAAAGTCTTGGTCTTGGTCTTGGTCTTGAGGTTCAAGGTCTTGGTCTTGGTCTTGAGGTTCAAAGCCATGGTCTTGGTTTTGCAAGACCAAGACCAAGACCTTTAACAATATGAACAGTCATTTAACAAAACGCAAGGGTTTTAATAATTATTTTTTATCCAATAATTACTAATACAATTGCTTTAGTATTTACACGGTGTGAATGAGGCTCTACTGTTGTTCTGGACAATTATTTTGACCTCCAGTTATTTACCATAGAATGATTTCAAAATAGACTCACGATGTGTACATTTACATCCAGTGCTTGAAAAGCTGCTATGTGCGCCAGTGAATTCAGTACTGTAGAACGTATTTTTGACATGGCAGAATTTTTATGAGGCCCCACAGGTCACGTCTTGGTAAGAAAATTCTGAGCGAATTGGTTTGTATAAAATGCAACAGGCATATGGAATAATATTTCGCACGAAGGAGTTTGTAAATACGAATTCGGAATTCTCTGCAGTCTGCATTTAGAGTTGTTTTATCTGAAAAAAATAAAAGATTCGTGTTTTAATTAAAATAGGGAGTAGTCTGACTTGACAATTTGTTAGTAAGGAATAGAAATCTGGATATGGTTGTGATTGTTGGGTATTGTTCTCGGTTTTTGTCTTGAGTTTCAAAGTCTTGGTCTTGGTCTTGAGGTTCAAGGTATTGGTCTTGGTCTTGAGGTTCAAAGTCCTGGTCTTGGTCTTGGTCCTAAGGATCGAGGTCTTGGTCTTGGTCTTGAGGTTTAAGGTCTTGACAACAAGACTGCCACGTTGTCTAAATATCTTATGGTTTTAATCCATCCTCAAAGGATCCAAGAGTGAGAGACACATTCTCTGCTCAAAGGATCTCTGCGCAAAGAATAAAGTAGGTTAATCACTTCATTTAAATTTCAGGAAATTTTGTACAGACAACTAGTGTGTCTGATTACTGAATTCGACATTCCAGGCCTTGACCTTCGTACGTATTAGCCTAAAACAATTCTGTGTAAAGTGGCACGTTGCTTTTTGTATACTTCTTAACAAACTTTTAACGTATCTAGTCTTCTAACACGTGATCATCGAATTCTGAATTAATACAAGAGACCTGCATTGACTTAGTAACGAATTGACAGTTTCAGTCTGGTTGTTTAAACCCAGTGACGTGATTGAAATCTGTCATCCTTACCACTGTATCATATAAACACGACACTTAGAATTGAACTGTCTATTAAAACGTACACTTGAGTAATTGAATAGTAGTAATTTATTAATTTAGGGAACTTTTAGACTGAATCAGAGGCGCGTATGAATGTTCGCTAGGGGAGAAGACAATCATATGTAAAGGCGTTCATGCAACAATTAGGCCTTGACTAGTTAAGTGCAGATTACGAATTTTTAAGTAGAGCCCTTTCTGATTGATGATACCGATGTAAGTACGCAGCAGATGAAAGCACGTGATCCTACATTTCTTTCAGAATATGAAGTCACGACAGAGTGATTTCATTATCTGTAGCGGGAGTGATTGTAGCTGACCATATAAGGGAATGGGTTTCGTGGCAGAGTGGATTTTGAATGTTCACTTCTCTTTCTGACTAATTCGGATGCAAACATCCGATTGACAGAGCACTGGCGTCACGAGTGGGTGCGGGGGGTGCGGACCGTACCGGGTGACACCCTCAGAGGGGGTGACACCAACATGAGAAAATTATGAAATTTTTGCAAGATGACGAATTCCTAAAAAAAGGTCATCAAATTTGTTGGGAGACGAATTCCTAAAAAAAGGTCATCACATTTTTTTGGAGGGTGACACCATGACTTACCGCACCGGGTGACACCAGCCCTAGTGACGCCACTGTGACAGAGTTTACTCTGCAAAAGCTATTCACGGATATCATGAAGAAGACGCTTCCCAATCAGTAATCAATTAAAACTAAGCCTGATCAAAAGAAACTTCGGAGCAATTATCACAATCCAGGGTTTTCTCTTTGTATTTACCCTTGACGTGGCATCTGCTGACGTCATATTTTCATTATAAAATATATCATTTCCTAAATAACGACTCAGATTACAGACAGGGGTATCCGGAGGAGTGTAGGACATTATCCCCGGACAAAAGCCCCAGAGAAAAGTCCCCGGACAAAAGCCCCCCTGGGGTAGGACATTATCCCCCGGCTAGGAAATAATAACCTATATTTCACACATATATATCAAACATACATATATACATACACACATAAAATACATGCATATATACCTACATATATACATATATACATGCATATATACATACATACATACATATACATGTATGCACACATACATATATACATACATATATACAAATATACATACATATATACATACATAAATACATACATACACCTCAACATAACGACTTCCATTCGTTCAGTTAACTTCCATTCATTCGTTAACAATTCTATACTTTATACCTAAGCTGACCAAACAACCTGACACTAGGGCAACAGGGCTATTAAGTTTTATCAATTACATTTGTAAACACATCACAAACTTAAATTCGTTCAGTTAAGTTCCTTTCATTTCATACCTTAGTGACTCTAACAAGGGTGCGGGAGACGGCTTGTAGCTGCTTGGCGCTGTGCCTGACCCGCTTTTTGGGCAGCGGACCTCGCGAATCCTGACATTAACAAGCCTTAAGTTAAGAACTAGGCGACTAACAAGTCTTATTTTTACACCTGAATGACACTAACAAGTCTTTAGTCCATACGCTTACAACATTAATAAACTGACACGAGGGCAACAGGGCTAGTAAAATTTCTCAATTAAATGTAGAAATAGGCTTATCACACAGAGGGGGGATTTTGTCCGGGGGGATTTTGTCCTAGCTAAAATCGGGGGATTCTGTCCGGGAGGGCTTTTGTCCGGAGGGGCTTTTGTCCGGGGGATAATGTCCGTTCCCCATCCGGAGTGAGGGCATGGGGGCATTTGGCTCCTGGATTTTGCAAATATTTTACAAAAATAAAATCTTTTCATTATCAAGATTATTACAACAGTCCTAACACGAGTTTCAGTGCAATAACACTTAATTATTTAGGTAAGTCCTTGACCATTATTTATTTTTAAAGTTGTCAAGTGTTCCAAATTATTTGCATCATTACGTATTTGCTTGTGAAATCATATTTACATGTACATATGTAAATGATACATATATTATTTAACCAGTCATATTATTATGAATGTGTAATTTGCTGATGGGGTGACCCCCTTAGCGGGATTGTATCCCTTTGGGGCCACCCTTTGCAGCCAATACTCAGCATACCTTGAATGTAATCTTTAAACTAAACTAATTCGTTATTATTCTGTTGTTGGTTGCAATAAAGATTTTTTTGATTGATTTGATTTTGATTTGATATATATGTGTGTGCGTGAATGTGTGTGTGTGTGTTTGTGCCTGTTTGTGTGTGTGTGTTTTTGTGATTGTGCGTGAATCACGAAGAGCACAATATACCATTTAAGGCATAAGTACGCAGAGCCTCCAACTGACGCGATTTGTCGCCAGTGATCGTGTCAATCAGTAGGTCCTGCTGTATTTTTCAGTCAGGTGGTCACGAATATTGATAATTGGAGAGTTGACTAATGACCTGAAATGGTATTTAAGCGACGACATTTCACTCTAAGGTATAGATCAACGATTGTAAACAACAGTTACAACAACGTCGACAATTTGCGTAGTGTTATATAATAGAGCAACGTATAAGTTTACGTTTAACACCAATACGCAGTTCATTCTGAGTTCGTTTTAAGAAGAAGCGCAGTTGGCTGCTTCTGAAGATTTGTGGAAGGTCACAGCAAGATATATAGACTTAGAAATTTAATAATTAGAACTGCTAGAGTAATCATTCTGAACTCAGTGGTTGAGTTCATTTAGTAAGAAAATAAGAAAAAAAGTCTTAATCAAAATTTATTTGGCTTCGTTTGAGGTATTGAACAGCATCAAGTGAACTCAGGTGATTGACAGCTGATATTACATACTATATCTCCGAAGTTCTAAGACGTTGTCCTTGACTCTACAAGTGAATCCTTGAGTCGTCGAAGATGTGCATTTGCTCGCTCCTTTCGTGTTTGTTTAGTTGGGTCAGCAGGGCTCATCTGGCCGTCATATTTCTCTGGACGGCTGGTATACTCTGCAGCATCAGTTTCGTGGCTCCTTTCTGGATGAAGAGGATACCAACAGCAGCGTACTTTACAATTTGGGCAGCGTGTCCACGCGAAGATATCGGGCTGTTGGCCGAATGCTGCGCAGCAACGAATTGCAAATGGGTTTGGGAAAATGGATTTGACCTCGAAAGAAATATGCCAGGTAAGCAAACCGGGACTTAGACAGCTGTGTTACATAGAGTATAGTAGCAATTCTTCGTTCGAATGACAATGATCTGCTCTCGCCTAATTGTTTTTCATGAACTGGTGAACTAGGATATATAATTATGAGGATATGTGGAAAGTTCTGCAATCATTTCTTTACTTATTACCTCGTCCATAAACACTGGCAACAGTGTGAACACACATGGAATTATAAATTAACTCTAACAAATACTTGATTATGGCATAGTGATGGAACTTCTTCGTATGTATGCAACTGGATTTTGGTAAAGCACATTGTACGAATCCATCAATCACTCAGTAGCGTTGAGAACATGACTTTGCGTCATAATTAACATATCTTGGAAATGAAGAAGACTGGAAGAAGTAGTGATTAATCTCTATCGCACCTCTGTCTAAAGTACAAGGCATCACCGATGGCACGTAAAAACCAAGCCACAGGTATTTATATATGAATGTCTTATTAATTTATGCATTTGATATGTTTTGATGAACAGAGTGGCGTAGAGTGATACAGATCCTGTTCCTGTCTGGTCTCATCCTTCTACTTCCAGTCTTAGTTATGTCTCCGTTTCGCTTCTGCTGTCAATGCGGTCGAAAGTCAGTTGGCATCTCCAGAGTTTCCGCGGTCTTCACATTCCTCTCTGGTAAGCACCAAAGACTGCATTTGTTTGAAATGATCATCGTAGTATACATGTAGGTATGGATGTATAGCGTCTTCAGTGTAACTCACAAGGTAGCGATGGTTAAGGCGATAGGTTAGAATATCGTAGAACACTATAGGACCTTCAGTTGTTCAAATGACAATTGGAATGTTAATCGTAGTGATGGTTAAAGTTTGAATAGAAATTTTGGAAATATACTGATTGAAATGTTTATGATTGCGAGGTCAAAATGATGGCGACGATGGATTGATAATGGCGATGATTTTATTGTTGTAAAAGAAGGGGCGAAATAGTGATGATGATGATAATGATGTTGATGATGATAATTTTATCAATTGTGATGGTGAAATTGATCATAATCATGATTATGATAATAATAATAATATTTATTCTTTAATTAAGCGCCTGCAAACGCACTGCGCTGTACAAGTACATGTTATGCGATAAATCTTAACTAGGCCTACTAACAGAACAGACAGCCTGCAATACACGGCGCAATTTGCAGCCTACAAAGCATGTCCGCCTATGGGACTTGATCTATGTACCTCTCGCACTCTACGCCAGATGTTATCCAATGCGCTATCGGGCCCCCAAGAACAGTGAGTTGATGCTGGTGATGACAATGATGATTATAATAATGATGACAGTTGTGCATTGTAGTTGTTGGTGATGAAGATAATATGTTGATGATTTTTGGTGATGAAGAGGCAATACCTAAAAACACTGTTTTCTGTTTCTATAGCTTGTCTCTGTGGAAGCGCTGCCATCTATTTCTCCTACAATATCATCTTTGGCGAAAACAACTTTACTCAGACATTAACTCAGATCACCATCTGGTCCTTTGGCTTTGTGATCGGTGGCTTTGGTATCTGTTTCACCCTCCTATCCTCCATGTTCTGGTACCTCGATAGCAAACGACAGGTCGGCTCCGTGAACATTCAAAACAAGAACTAACAAAATCGTGAACGACTTAGATTTTTGAAGCGATAGAGTTTCAAAATTACTCAGATTATAGTTGTACTTTATACAATTAATTATAATGAATCCAATCGCGTCGGTATATATAACGCATAAAGCATCAACGGATGGCGCACCAAAGCGATCTGATATGGACTATACATATTTCTTACGCATGGAATGGCAAATGTATAGTTTATCCTGTTTTGGTATTTTGTGAAGAGGCAGCGTTTGTTCGACTGCGTCTGTAATCGTAATCCCAGAATATCTATCGCGCCTTCTTCCCTAGAGAAGCTGGTTCTTCTTTTATTTATGGGGCGCTGAAGTCAAAGTGTACACTATTCGATTGTGTTTTTGAATCGTAATCCCAGAATATCTTTCGCGCCTTCTTCCCTAGAGAAGCTGGTTCTTCTTTTATTTATGGGGCGCTGAAGTTAAAGTGTACACTATTCGATTGTGTTTTTGAATCGTAATCCCAGAATATCTTTCGCGCCTTCTTCCCTAGAGAAGCTGGTTCTTCTTTTATTTATGGGGCGCTGAAGTTAAAGTGTACACTATTCGATTGTGTTTTTGAATCGTAATCCCAGAATATCTTTCGCGCCTTCTTCCCTAGAGAAGCTGGTTCTTCTTTTATTTATGGGGCGCTGAAGTCAAAGTGTACACTATTCGATTGTGTTTTTGAATCGTAATCCCAGAATATCTTTCGCGCCTTCTTCCCTAGAGAAGCTGGTTCTTCTTTTATTTATGGGGCGCTGAAGTTAAAGTGTACACTATTCGATTGTGTTTTTGAATCGTAATCCCAGAATATCTTTCGCGCCTTCTTCCCTAGAGAAGCTGGTTCTTCTTTTATTTATGGGGCGCTGAAGTTAAAGTGTACACTATTCGATTGTGTTTTTGAATCGTAATCTCAGAATATCGTTCGCGCCTTCTGCCCTAGAGAAGCTGGTTCTCCTTTTATTTATGGTGTTGTTATGCCATTCACGAACATATCGGAACTTGCAGTCATTCAAGAAAGTTGAAGTGTAAATAATAAAAATATATATGTATTTATATATGTGTATGTATCCATGTTTGTATGTATTTCATGCGTATAATTATGCATGTATGAGGACACTCAATATAACGCATTGAAGTACCTCACGAAAGTTTGGTGCCTATGACCATCTAACAGAACGAAGCAGGTAGCAAATGTATGCTGCACGAGAGTCAATGGCAACAGTACGTAAGTGCAGTGGCAGACTGTTCCAGGAGGACGGTCCAACACCTGAGAAGGGGCGATTGGCTGGAGTTGAAGTGCAACAGCATGGCACCTGCATGTCTCCATGGGGCGCAGAACGCCGCGATGCCGACCCAGATGACGCGAGACTGGAAGAGAGAGCTCCTTGATGTATGCCGAAGTATTGCCAACGATTAAGGAACTTGTCAGCTTCATGTTATTGATGTTTATCAATCGAGCATTTGCTTCTTCAGTCGACATATCCGCCGTACACTGCGGGCTATCATTTCGCTGAGGGCAATCTATCAGGAATCGCATAGCAGGTATACTTTGGATTGATAAGTTGGATTGTTCTGCCATATGAAGATACGTTAAGCTGATTGTCCGCTGAAAGAAAATTCAGTTGAAGGATTCATTGCTTTCAAGAGAACTCTTCGATCGGAGATGACCGGATATGATAACACCGGATCTCGTTCTGATTCAACAGCTTTTGTCATCTGAACATCCAAACGGATGGCGTGAACCAGAACTGACAAATAAACGACACTCAAAATATCCCGTTAAGATGGCATTGACAAAATAATCCCAAATTCATAATGTCGAAGGCGGTCAATCACGGATGAGACCAGACTAATTAATTATAATTACGACGCCACAGATGAATCGTTTAGTACGGCAAACGTCCTTGACAGAGTAAACGATGCAGATAAATTTTCCATGTTGTGCAAGGTCATGTTGCACGTCCTATTTGCTAGTCTAAGGTTGTTTCAGTGCACTTTAAATTGTTACGATGCGCAGTTCTTGATAGTTTCCCCGTATTCCAAGCCACTGCTCTCAACACAGGCCGTACGAGTAATTTAGCCTATGTATCTGATTGATAGATAGTATACGCTATTCACGACTCCAAACACTACGTCATGAGACTCTCAAATAAGCGCTAGGTAACTGGAGCGACATCGAGTCTAAATTAAGTGATTAACTGAATTCCCACTCCTACGGCATACACTACAATGTTTGCATGCATGTATGTGTGTATGTATATATGTATTTATATGCATGATATAAAAGCATGTGTGCTGAAATGTGAAGTTACGATATTTATTAGGTAATGATATGTGATACTATTGTATAGGCCTATCTTAAAAATTCTTTCGCCGTGTTATTTAAATAACTGGTGTTGGCATTGTTATTGTAATTTAAACTGCTATGTAAGGCAATGTAAATCGATCTTATATAAAATGCGATGTCCTTATGTTGAACGTTTTATATGCGCTTCTTTATCTTAACAGTTTTGTAACGTTTATTAGAAAGAACTAGTGTTGGCGTCATTGATTAAATGTAATGCGATGTCCCGAAGGGATCTCATCCCTTCGGGGCATCCCATTAGAATTACATTCGTATCCTGTGTTCGTTCTGCTTGTTCTGCTTGTTCTGATTTTGATACAAACTGTGTGTTCTAATAAAAGACATTTAATGTAATTAGAATTGTAACGACATAACATAGCTAAATCCAACAGATTTCTGCCCTGGCGGAGATTTGAACTCGATTGACAGTCTACTTGATAGTAGAATGCACTATCGAGCATCCCCAGTTGATTACAGAACAGTGCATATTTTAAGGAATTTAGACTACTGGGACAAAATTTCTGAACTCGTCTCTGAAAAACTTTGATGACCTTTTTCTGGAAATTCATCTCCCCGAAAAACTTGATGACCTTTTTTTAGGAAGTCACCTCCCACAAAAGTCATCTCCCAAAACCGATGATGACCTTTTCTTGGAAATTCTTCTCCGAAAAAGTTGATGACTTTTTTTAGGAAGTCATCTCCCGAAAAAGTCACCCTCCGAAAACAGTTCATGACCTTTTCTTAGGAATTCATTTCCCGAAAAAGTTCATGACCTTTTTGGGAATTTACTACTGGGGCAAATCTTAAAACTCTTGCAACATTTTGTCCCACTACTTATACTTTAACCATTCATTCCTTGGGACAAATCAGCCTAACTACTGGGACAAATCCTAACACTACTGGGACATTTGTCCCACTAGTTATACAGTTAAAATATGCCCTGTTACAGAAGGTAGTTATTCAGAAAGTGAAATGCGTCTGATGTGACACACGGTTCGACAAAGCGATCTATGTCGGCTTCACACAATGAGCCTAGGATTCGAACCCAGCTCCTTGAAGTGAAAAGCCGACGCGACGTGGCTACCGTGGTACTCTGTAAAGCTTTGCAATGAAAGCGCTACAAAAGTTGTGCGTTAGGTTTAGATAACTAGTAAAAGGAAGTAAAGTGGACTGCGACACGAACGTCGATTATATAATTAAGATCTTTAAACTGACGTAGATCAGATCACGCAAACGCCTGTAATGAAATTAATAATAATAATAATAATAATAATAACAATAATAATAATAATAATAATAAAAATAATAATAATATCATTTCTTTAATTAAGCGCCTGCTAACCGCACTGCGCTGTACAGTGAACACACATATAGTAGAAACGGCAGCCACGCAGGTCGCCTTACATACATGTAAACATTTAGAAGCACATGATAACAGTTTTACAGGTTTACCAGTGCGTGGTTGACAGTCGCGATCTTGGTCGCATAGGCCTTGTTTGCACTATGGTACCTTTCAAGCCCTACGCCGCCGAATTTTTAAGTAGAGCCCGTTCTGTTTGATGATACCGATGTGAGTGCACAGCAGATGAAAGCAAGTGACCCTACACATGACTCAGGTTATGAAGTCACGACAGAGTGATTTTCATAATCTGTAGCGGGAGTGAACTATTGCTGCCGTTCTAAGACGGTTTTGTTGGCAATTGACCATAATTATAAGGGTATGGGTTTCGTGACAGTGTGGAATTTGAATGTTCACTTCTCTTTCTGACTATTTCGGCTGCAAATATCCGATTGACAGAGTTAACAAAGCGAAAGATATTCACGGATATTATGAGAAAGAATTTTCCTAATCAATTAAAACTAGACCTGATCAAAAGAGACTTGCGTGCAATTATGACAAGCCAGGTTTTTCTCTTTGTGTTTACCCTTTACTGGCATCTGCTGACTGTATAGGTTGAAACCGATTGGAGGCTTATCAGAACCTGATTAACCAGCAGTGGGAGATAGTAACCATCACCTTGTAGTTCACGTAACTCCTGGATTAAATAATTGGAATTGTATTTTATTGTATTGTATATTCGTTTATTCAATCAGACAGCTGTCAAAACGCTGTTGTTAGCAATAAATTGAGATTTACACTGAAGTAGCAACAGAGACTAATTATAATGAACTTGTTCTATTTCTGAAATAGTACACTATTTCATCTGGATTAGCAATAGAGAACCGACTATAATCGAATGAATTCTATTACGGCAATGACTTGTGGGAGTTAGCTAGTTTAGGCAACATGTGAAGATTATCAGACTGGTTCTTGAAATTACTGAGGGGCGTTAGTAAATGCCTCTGAACGTCAGAAGGCAAAAAATTAGAATGTATCATCAAAGAAGGGAAGCGGATTCATATCCTAAACAACAGAAAGATTGCTGATAATAACACTGTTAATATAAATAACAATTATATTACCAATTATAGCACCACCACCACCACCACCACCACCACCACCACCACCACCACCACCACCACCACCACCACCACCACCACCACCACCACCACCACCACCACCACCACCACCACCACCACCACCACCACCACCACCACCACCACCACCACCACCACCACCACCACCACCACCACCACCACCACCACCACCACCACCACCACCACCACCACCACCACCACCACTACTACTGCTATTACTGAATATAGGTATAGATATAAGTGCTCAAAAATTATTTGCATCATTACATATCATATATAAGATTCATGCATAATTGCATATATACGTTTACATGTATATATATATATATATATATATATATATATATATAAAAGATTCATAGACATAGATATGTGTGTATGCGTGTGTTTGTGTGTGTGTGTTTGTGCTTGTGTGTGAATACCGAAGATCACAATATGCGATTTAAGGCAAACGTGCAAAAGGTTTGCAGTTGGCATCCGATTTGTCACCAGTCCTGTCAATCAGTAGGCCCTATTATCTTTTCAGCCAGGTCGTCACGAATAATAATTTTTGGATAGTTGACTAATGATCTGGAATGGTATTTAAGTGATAGCATCTCAGTCTAAATTAATTAAAGTTGACTGATTGAGGCATAGATCAACGAATGTAAAGAACAGTTATAGCAACCTCGACAATTTGCGTAGTATTATATACCAGAGCAACATAAGTTTATGTTTTCGGCCAGTCAGCCGACCATTGTGAATTCGTTTTAAGAAAAAGTGCAGTTGGCGGTTTCTGAAGATTTGTGAAAGGTCATAAATTGAGTAATTAGAACTGTTAGGATTCATTCTGACCTGAGTGGTTGGGTTCATCTGTTAAGAAAAGAAGAAAAACTTTCAATCAGAATAGATTCGGCTTCGTTTAAGTGATTGACAGCAACATTAATTGAACTCAGGTGATTGGCAGCTGAGGTCAATTACACATACGATATCGCTGAAGTTCTAAGACGTTGAAGTTGACTCTACAGGTGAATCCCTGACTCGTCGAAGATGTGCATTTGCTCGCTCATTTCGTGTTTGTTAAGTTGGGTCAGCAGAGCTCATCTGGCTGTAATCTTTCTCTGGACGGCTGGTATACTCTGCAGCATCAGTTTCGTGTCTCCTTTCTGGATGATTAGGAGGCCAATTTCATTGATTGGATATTGTCATCGCGAAGAAATCGGGCTCTTGGGCGAATGCTGCGAGTTATCGAATTGCAAATGGGTTTGGGAAAATAGATTTGACCTCGAAAGGAGTATGCCAGGTAAGCAATCCGGCACAAGGACAACTTGTGTTGCATAGTATGGTAATTCTTCGTTCGAATAACAATGATCTGCTGTCGCTTACATGTTTTCAGTAACTCAGCTGTATAGTGAATACTCTGGCCGTACGCTGTTGGGGGTTAGATGAGACTGAGGGTGAAAACTGACTACTCGCCCTCAAGTTCCGAGGCTAGAAAAATGCTGCCGTTTATTCTTTTCTTAAATTTAGTGTGTGTGTGTGTGTGTGTGTGTGTATGTGTGTAATACTGTGTTTGCATGTGTGTATGTTCATATTTTAAATGACTGTATGCGTGTGCAGTGATGTGCTTATATAAGTATTCATATTATTATGTCTGTGCACATATGTATGTCTGTACGTGTTCATGTGTATATGTATGTATGTTCGCATTATGTATGTATGTGTGTATGTGTGTGTGTGTATGTATGTATGTATGTATGTATGTATGTATGTATGTATGTATGTATGTATGTATGTATGTATGTATGTATGTATGTATGTATGTATGTATGTATGTATGTATGTATGTATGTATGTATGTATGTATGTATTAATATTAACTAATTAAATAACTAACGAATAAATTAATTAATTAACCTCTATCGCGCTCCGTCTAATGCACAAAGCATCAGCCGATGGTGCATCATATTTTTAATTATGTGAATGTCTCATTGATACATGCATTTGAAATGTTTTGATGAACAGAATGGCGTAGAGTGATACAGATCCTCTTCCTGTTTGGTCTCATCCTTCTACTTCCAGTCTTAGTTATGTCTCCGTTTCGTTTCTGCTGTCAACGCGGTCGAATGTCAGTCGGCATCTCCAAAGTTTTCGCGGTCTTGACATTACTCTCCGGTAAGCAGTTAGACCTTAACATGTTTGGAATGTTAGTCCTAGTGACGGTTAAGGTTAGATTAGAAATTGAGGAATTTATAGTGATTAAAATTATTAGGATTTCGAGATCAAAGTGATGGTGAGGATGTTGATGAAAATGGCGATAATTTTGTTGTTGCAAAAGAAGATTGCAAACGAGTGATGACGATGACGTTGATGACGATAATTATCAATTGTGATGATGAAAATGATCACAATCATGATATAGAACAACAATGAGACGGCAACGATTGAGTTGATGCTGGTGATGATGATAATAATAATGACGATGATGATTACACCGGTGACGTTATCGATGATGATAATGATGCTGACAGTTGTGCTATTGTGCTTGTTGTTGTTGTTCTCGATGGTGATGATGATGATGATGATGATGATGATGATGATGATGATGATGATGATGATGATGATGATGATTTTCGTTATGAAGAGAATATGCTGAAAGAAACTGCTTTCTGTTTCTATAGCTTGTCTCTGTGGAAGCGCTGCCATCTACTTCTTCTACCATTTGATCTGGAGCGAAGACAGCATTTTTCTGATTGCCCTTCAGGTCACCAGTTGGTCCTTTGGCTTCGTCATGGGTGTCGTTGGCGCAGTTTTCACCCTCGTATCTTCCATGTTCTGGAAGCTCGATAGCAGGCGAGAGGTCGGCTCCGTGACCTTTCAAAACAGGAAAGAACAAAATCATGAACTACGTAGATTTCGAAGAGCTAGAGTTTCATAAATCGCTGAGATCATAATTGTACATCATACTTTATTGTTAACTATTATGAATCCAATCGCGTCGGTGTTAAACGCACTAAACATCAAAGGATGGCGCACATATTAAGTCATCTGATATAGATTATTCATGAAACGCATGGAACGAAAAAGGTATTTTTTCAAGAGACAGCGTTTTTTCGACTGCAGTTGTAATAGCAATCTCAGAATATCTTCTGCGCCTTCTGCCCCAGAGAAGCTGGTTCTCTTATTTATGGGGCTCTTAATTTACAGTGTACACCATTCACGAGCATATCGGAAGTTGCAGTCGTAGGCCTACAAGAAAGTTCACGTCTCCAGGATAAATAATTAAAGCATATATATATGCTTTAATTATGTATATATTTATATGTAGATATGTGTATGTATAAATGTATGTATGCATGTATGCATGTTATGTTTATATTATTTGTATTTATGTGTGTCCATGTATGTATGTATGTATGTATGTATGTATGTATGTATGTATGCATGTATGTATGTATGTATGTATGTATGTATGTACGTACGTATGTATGTATGTATGTATGTATGTATGTATGTATGTACTATGTATGTATGTATGTATGTATGTATGTATGTATGTATGTATGTATGTATGTATGTATGTATGTATGTATGTATGCATGTATGTATGTATGTATGTATGTATGTACGTACGTATGTATGTATGCATGTATGTATGTATGTATGTATGTACTATGTATGTATGTATGTATGTATGTATGTATGTATGTATGTATGTACTATGTATGTATGTATGTATGTATGTATGTATGTATGTATGTATGTATGTATGTATGTATGTACGTATGTATGTATGTATGTATGTATGTATGTATGTATGTACTATGTATGTATGTATGTATGTATGTATGTATGTATGTATGTATGTATGTATGTATGTATGTATGTATGTATGTATCTCAATATAACGCACTTTAGGTACCTCACGAAAGGGCTGTTCCTATGACCATCTAACAGAACGAAACAAGTTTAAGGCAGTTAGCAGATGCATGTGACACAGAGTCAATGACAACAGTACATAAGTGCAGTGGCATACTGTTCCATGAGGACTGTTCAACCCACGATAAGGCAAGAAGGGCTCAAGTTGAAGTGCATCAGCTTGGCACCTGAATACAGTGGTGGCGATCTTGTTTGACAGGTGAGGGGGACATTTTTGAACTGATCTGGTCAAAAAGAGTTTTGAACTGATCTGGTAAAAAATGAAGTAAAAAATTTATCGCCGTGAACTGATCTGGTCAAAAAACGATGTAAAAAATTTTCGCGAAAAAATTTCGCGACAAAATTTCGCGAAAAAATTTGATGACTTTTTTGTGTCTCTTCAAAATGTGTGTGGGGGGTCCGATGCATGGCGTGTTCCCCGCTGTTAAAGGTGGGGGTCTTGTCCCCCTCGACCCCCCGATGATCGCCGCCCATGCCTGAATATCTCCATGGGCCGCAGAACGCAACGATGCCGACCCAGATGACGCGAGACTGGAACAGAACGCTCCTTGATGTATGCCGAAGTATTGCCAACGATTGAGGCACTTGTCAGCTTGATGTTGTCGATATTATCAACCGAGCATTTGCTTCTCCAGTCGACATATCCGCCTTACACCGCAGGCTATCATTTCGCTGAGGGCAATCTATCAGGAATCGCATAGCAGGTTTACTTTGGATTGATAAGTTGGATTGTTCTGCCATATGAAGATACTGCAGGCTCATTGTCCACTAAGAGAAAATTAGGTTGAAAGATCCATTATTTGCAAGATAGCTCCGATCGAAGATGGGCGGATATTATAACACCAGATCTCGTTCTGATTCAACAGCGGATGATGTGAACCATCATTGATTATAAAACAGTCACCTAACCTGCATTGTTGATCAGAGCTAACAAATAAACGATACTCAAAATATCCCATTAAGATGGCGTTGACAAAATAATTCCAAATTCATGATGTCGACGGCGGTCGATCACGGATAAGACCAGACTAATTAATTATAATTACGACGCAACAGATTAATCGTTTAGTGCGGCAAACGTCCTTGACAAAGCAGACGATGCAGAAAAATGTTCCATGTTGTGCTGGTCATGTTACATGTCCTATTTGCAAGTCTAAGGTTTCAGTGTACTTTAAATTGTTACCATGCGCAGTTCTTACTAGTTGATCTGCGTTCCAAACCATTGCTTTAAAAAAAGGCGGGAGGCAAGAAAAATCAGCCACTGTATCCGGTTATAATAGGATTCGATTGATAGCAATTATTCAGTATACACGACTCCAGGCACCACGTCATGTCACCGGTAGAGGGCGATCCTTCTGGAAGAGACTGGAAAATAAGCGCTAGGTACAAGTGCGACAGGGGGTCCATAGAGTAGTGGTAGCATCACTGGCGTGAAGAGCAGTAGGTAGCGGGATCGCTTCCCGCAAACCTCCCAAATGTCCACTCAGCCTGTCATTCGGGAGATGGCGAGTTGTCAAAAATGAGATGTGGGACGCGATGGGCGCCTTGTATGGCTGCCGTATACAGTTATATTCGACTCCTGTAATAACTTGTGATCATCCGTTCATACTGATTTGTAATCATATTGCGTAATTGTCAGTTTTAAAATATTAAACGAAGATTATTATCTTAGATCAAAACTTTTGTTATAGATATGTATGTAAATCAGACATTATCAAAATGTATATGATACTGCTTCTGACTTTTCTGTCTTACTGATATTGTGTTTTATTTGCTGTCTTTTGCCAATGTATGTAAGTTTAGTGTGGTTGTAAAGTATGAGCGTTTGTCTTGTACTAATAAAAGATTACTTTTAATTTTTACTTTTTATCTTTCGAACCGAATGTAACGATCGGGCATCGAGTCTAAATTAAGCGACCAAAACTGTTACGACATACACTAGAATGTATGCCTTCATGTATGTGAGTATGTATATATGTATGTGTGTATATGCATGGCATAAAAGATCGCATGTGTACTGAAATGCGAAGTGATGATATTTATTAGGTAAGGATATGTGACGCATACAATAAATGCGATGGCTTAGTCATACTGATACGATTCTATAGGCTTATCTTAACAATTATTTTGCCGTGTTACTTAAATAAGTGGTGTTGGCATTATTATTGTTATTTAAACTGTAAGGCAATGTAAATCGATCTTATATATAAAATATATAATGTGGTGTTCTTATGATGTGCGTTTTAAATGCGCTTGTTTATCTTAACAGTTTTATAACGTTTATTACAAACAATTAATGTTGGCGTCATTGATTTCATATAATTAGAATCAGTGCTTTTTTTCTAGAAAAAAAGGTTCCGGAACGGAACAATATAGGTTCCGGAACGGAACAATTATGGACGAGCTAAAATCCCGAGAAAACGGGATTGGGTTTTGGGAAGGGTCTCAATAAACACTGAAAACAGTTCAAAACACTGAAATTAAATTAAAATAACTAAATTATTGTTTTTATTATTAAAATAAATAAATTATTTTTAGGAACTGAAAAAAGGTGTCGGAACGCCGTTCCGGCGCGTTCCGGCTGAAAAAAAGCACTGATTAGAATTGTAACGACATAACATTGCTAAATTCAACAATATTTCTTTAATGATTATGTAAACTGTTGTGCATCGTAATATAAATGGAGAAGAGTTAGTTATGTGTTTTTTCTTTCTGTGTAAATCGCATATGATAATAATATGATCCATCTGCTATTAGTTTTGTTGACATGAAACTTGGACGCGTGGTTTGAGGGTTTTTTAAACGCTCGCCGTAATGTTCTTGTGACATAAAAATTACAAGTGTATTCAAATAAATCAATGCCTTCATTTTTTATTTTTATGTGAGTACACCTGTCTGTATGCATCAATGCATGCATGCTTGTTTGAATGTATGTATGCATGCATATTATATATATAGTTTGATGGCTTAAAAATTCCGTTTTGGCGACTTTATGGAACAACTACAAATATGCATGAAAATATTTTAATTACTTTCTGTTTACTTTCAATGACATTCAAAGTGCATTAACACATAGGCTTATCAGTGGCGCCCCACTTAGTTGTTTGGCGGCGCCCCTCCAAACTAGATCCATCATTGTTGGCTGCCAGAACGGGCCTGGCATGGCCGAGGATTAGTTAAATCCATAGTATCTAAATTGTATGATGAATGTTAACTTTGTCCATTTTTCTTCTAATCATTACATACACAATATCATGTAGAATAATACGATGAATATAAACACTAACATTACAACAAACCTTAAAGCTAATGTTAATATTACTATAAACCGACGTCATTAGAGGCAGCTGAGGTGTTCTTCAGGAGTGCCAGACTCATCGTCCGTGCGAGATGAAGTGGACATGGAACGCGGTCGTGCCTCTTCTAAGTTAATGTAATCGGGTTTAACGTAGCAGGGTGTGTTTCGAAGGGCCATTAGGAACCTACCCGCCCTGTCCTGGAAGGCAAGCCTTGCCTCCATCGACCGTAGCGAGAATTGTTCTTGGAGCAGCTGTGCAGCCTCAAAGAGCACGGCTTTATGTGAATCCGAGTCGCTCCGAGCAACCTCCCGATCCAGGACCGACTGGAGCACTTCGTGGAAGCGTCCAAAGGACATGATGAGAACGTTGTTCGTGATGTGCGACCAGCCTAGATGAAGGAAGACGTAGAAGAGCGGAAAGAGGACGACGTTGATTAGAATAGCAGACATTCCGAACAAGGTCAAGGTCCTTCTGAAGGTCGATCTGATTCGCATTAAATCCACGATAAGGTCGTTACCATCAGCGGACAGTGAAAGATCGCTGGCCACGGTTTTCAAGCGGTACGTCTGAGTGAATATTATCCGAAGGGCCAGCTGGATTGTGGTCAGTACGGCGGCGATTGTAGAGAGACTGAGGTGGATGGTACTGCTGAAAGTGCTCGTATTAAGGCAGAGGTCTACACCACCGAGGACAAGGATGACCAGGTGCAGTGTGAAGAGAACCCCTCTGCCTGCGAGGCAGGGGCTGCTCGTTGGTTGATCGACGTCTTTGGGAAGGAGACAATCCGAAGAGCTTCGGCAAAGATCGGAAAGGTTCGGAGTCTTTCGTCGGATTCGGAAGCGAATCTTATAGCAGTTGAACGTTGGTCCTGATTTGCCAAGAAACAGGAAGTGGCGGGTTATACGTTTCTTCAATCGACCTGTCTGAGAAAAACAAAGGACATCATTAGAATTTCATTCGACTTTGAATAATGTCGTTGAAGGAGGTAACAGTACCTCATCCATGAGCGTTACCAGCTCATAACCCATGAGAATTACCTATTCATGAGCGTTATCGATCCATAGTCCATGAACGATACCAATCCATGAACGATGAAGTCTCTCAGTAGATGGTTTGAAGGGCGCTACAAAAATGCTTCTTATTTATGAATTAATGAGTTTATTTATTAATTAATTAAATTTTCTTCGCTGCCTGTTTATCTGTCTGAATACCCCATTTACAAAACGTCAGTCATAATATCACCATTATTAACCTGTTTTGGCACGGATCCCCATAATCTTTAATTAATAAATCCGTTCATTATTATCTCCACAATAGCAGGTTTACACACGTTGTCCGTTGTCTCAATAGTTAATCTAAATAGGTGACTTAGACGAGCGGTGCCATCTGACGTATACTATGGAACCAAAACATTTTTAAGTTGGCCTGATTTTCGCCAGAAGGTATATGTTGCCGAACTAAGGCTCAGAAGTTCGGAGCAGGATGGACTAAGAACTTTTGCAACTTGTTTTATTTTTGCCATCCATTCTAACTGTTCCGGTCATTCAACCACTTTTCCTCCGACCTAGCCTTAATTCTTCGTGATGTAGCTTATTCATAAAATTTGTTAGTCGCTCTATGCCTCAGTCAACTCATTGGAACAACTCCGCAACTGCTTGTAATCTGGTGGTGCCAGTCCCACGCCAGAATAAAGTAGGGGGACACTAATGCTACTAGCCAACTAGTTTATCTCTGCCGCTATCCACATTATCCATACTATGGTAATGTCAATCCGAGTCCTGATAAAGGAGGAGAGGGATGCCAATCATCTTCGTTATGACACGACGTCATTACACAATAAACACCAACTAATAAAAATTCTCTGGAGCAATCACCTTTCTCCAGAACTGCAACAACTGTAATTGACGAAAGCAACCAGTTCGTCAACCCTGTTCCTCTTGCATTTCTCTCTCAATTTCTCACAGAAAATAGTAAAATAAAGAGTAAAACGCATCCTACCATTACATTCGATCATCGATGTTTCGATAACGGCGGCTGATGAGTCGAAGTCCAGCATAAAAGAAACTGTATCAACCGACTACCTTCGCCTTAGAATCGGCCGACAACGACTTCAGAGACAGCTGATGCAAAACGAGATTTAGCCGATCTCGTGTTTCGCTAATGGCGTTGGCAGCGCTGTGCTGAGCTATGGGCTGACAGAAGGAAAGAGAGAAGGAAGGAGAGAGAAAGAGATGTACGGGGAGAGACAAAGAGAGAGAGAGAGACGGAGAGAGACAGAGAGAGACAGAAAGAAAGAAGAGAGAGATGGAGGTAGCCAGGAATGTAGGAAATGGAGAGAAGGATATTATATGATTCGGAGGTTGAGAGGCGAAAGAAGAGCGAGAGCGAGAGAGAGAAAACAGTAGGGAATGTAGGTTGAGGACGGAGGTTGAGAGAGAGAGAGAGAGAGAGAGAGAGAGAGAGAGAGAGAGAGAGAGAGAGAGAGAAAGAGAGAGAGAGAGAGAGCAGGAAAGTAATTGAGAGAAAGAGAGCGTGCGGATGCTCCGACGTTAGCTCGTGTGGCGGAGGCTGGTGATGGATGAAAGCCACGGAGAGGGAATTGGAAGATGGATTGTGATGGAAGAGAGCTACTGAGGCTGACAGACAACAGGTGTTATTACTGGGAAGATATACTAGAGATAAAATACACAGACCCACAGGCCCATACAGATAGACAGGCAGGCAGGCAGGCAGGCAGGCAGGCAGGCAGGCAGGCAGGCAGGCAGGCAGGCAGGCAGGCAGGCAGGCAGGCAGGCAGGCAGGCAGGCAGGCAGGCAGGCAGGCAGGCAGGCAGGCAGGCAGGCAGGCAGGCATTACAACAGAAAACAATCTACAATCCTAGAGAGAGACATGGAGATAGAGCGACAGACGAACAGACTGAGACTCAGCGAAATTAAAAAGGGTGCAGAAAGAGAGCAAGACAGGCAAACAAAGAGGTAGACAGAGGGAAAGAGAAAAATCGAGTGAGTGATCACGAGAAAGAATGAAACACAGCGTGTAGAGATGGAAGGCGATGAGGCAAGCAGAGAGACTGGGAACGATAGAGAGAGAGAGAGGGGGAGAGAGAAAGACAGACAGAGAAAATATCCTGTTGATGAAGGTCAATTGTGAGCATTCCTCCGCATCTCCTTTTCTCTTTATCCCCTCCTCATCCTGCCACTTGTAGATTTTCCTTGCACTGAGTAACATCTATTCACGGAAGTGACTTCTTGGTTGGCGCACAGCTGGTTATTTCCGCTCTCTGGCACAGATAGTATCTGCTTCAAAATCTGGTCATCATGAAATATGGTCCAGCTTCATTCAGTTTTATATATTATGTATTAGGGTGGTGCTCAAAAACGTTATTTTTTGGAAATAGATGGGACAGCCCCTAGTTATGTTCCTTTTGATATACTAAGCTAGTGTGCAAAATATTATAAAAATATTCCATCATTTAGGGGTGCCACATGAGATGACAAGTTTTCCAAATTTTAGACAAGGAATGTAAGCACAATTGTGATAATATTATCAATATTCTTTTGTATTTTGTGAAACCGAAAGTAAATTTTAAATTGCTAGGTTTAAAGTACAATACTTAAAGAGTACTTGTGAGCATAATTGAACTCTGTCAGTTTGATTGAAGAACAAAATATTTATTAGTCCATTTTTCTGACCGTTAACTTCTTGGGGTCCGGATACTTTTTCCAATGTTCGGACACCATGGAGCAAGGCTTGCTTTTGACCTTCATCCTTGGTCAGTATTTGATTGTATTCTTGGATCAGTGCGAATCCCCTTTCTGCCCTATCATTCACCACACTCAACCTTTCTGATTACACTCCAAATAAATAATGATAATAATAATAATAACACGGACAATTTCTATAACGCCATAACGTGATCATGCCGCTGTCCTGTTTCCACGAAGTTAGATCTTTCTCCAGCCAATCAATGGGGATGCACAGTATTCATCATGTTTGAAGTCAGAAAATCTCAAGAGTACTCTCATTCATTCATTCATTCATAACGAGCATTTATATAGCGCCTCTTCAAGGAGTACTACTCAGAGGTGCTCCCGACTACGTGAAGCTGTGTGTACAGTAATTTATGAACATTTGGATGGAATGCCAACACCAACTTTGGTTCACATTGTCTGCACCAACAAGGCCTTGGTAGCAGCATCAATGCAGTGATCGAAAAAGCAGAAATCGACCGGCTCCTCACTGAGGTACCAAGCATGACGGAAAGTGCCTTTAGAGTAGAGTGTGAAGCTGTGAACCAGGATCTGAGATAAACAAAGCAGATGAACAGGTTAAGGGAACGTAGTAAATTTATTTTCCAGAAGGTAACTCACAATTGAGATCGTAAAAGGAATACTTTGTTAGAATAGATGGCCATGGCCATCCACCTGGCCCTATGCATGATGCCAGAGGCTGTAAAATGCAACCCTCGAGGTGGGATATGACCCATGTAGATCAGTGCAAGTTCCAAGAGCTCTAGATAATCATCACGAGGCTGATTGTCTTTCTGCAAACATTCCACTTCAAATTCAACAGCGTCTTGCATCATTTCTTTGTTATTGTCAAACTGCAATTTCATCATCTGACAAACCATCAGGAATCATGTCATGGACGATCAAAGGCAATGCATTCTGAAATCGTTTAAGCATAGGTATTTCAGATCCAGGAAATGGTCCAGCCAGAGCGTTGAAAACATCTCCAAGGACAACTTTTAAAATGTGATTAATTTGAAATGGATTATGAATAATGTGGGATAGTGTGAGTAAGTAAGTAAATAAATAATTAAACTTTAGAAAAGCCTTAAATGTACAGACTACAAAAGTTCAGAAAATTGTTTAAAAAATTGCAAATATTTATTTATTCCTCAGCTCCAGTTGGTTCTAATTTATATATTTATTATTTAATCATTTATTTATAAGCAAATCATCAGAGAATAAGGTATCCAACTATCTATGGTTCATCACACTCATCACATAATTACAGTAATCAAAATAGGTTCTAGAAGTGATGAACTTTCATCCAGCTCCTCAAAAAATAAGAAAGTTGATTTTTACGGCTTCAGTGATGCATAGTGTCATATGCAAAACTTAAGTTGTCATGTGGCACACCTAAAATAATGTAATATTTTAAAAAGATTTTGCACATGAGTTTCTACTACCAATACGAACAGAACTAGGGGATGTCCCAGGCATTATTTAAAAAAACTTTTTTCACTACCACCCTATTATGTATCTAATTTAGTCTAGTCTAATCTAATATTATAATGTAATGATTTCATAGCGCCAGTATAATAATTCCGAAAACATCAGTTGATGTTTGCTTTGGGTGAGGTCGAAATCGAAAATCATATCCTCTGGAGAAGCTTCAATGACATCCGATAGATCAGAGGAACCAGAAGCCATGTTATGGTGGATATGTAAGTTGAAAGAAATTAGTTTTACGTTTAGACCTAAAGGAATTGACAAACTTCTTGAACTCGGCAGCGAATTTTAAAACCTTGGACGAGCAAAAGACATAGATGAGAGCCCAACGCTGTTCAATTGTGGAGCACAGCGAGAGTCACGGTTTTCATTGAGTGCAATATCATCTATTGGTTCAAGGGATGGACATGGAACAGGGATAGGTCGGCTGATGAAACTGCAACAGTTTCTAAATTAGAAGACAGATCTAGAAATGAATTCTTTGTCCAGTGAGTGTAATGAATGGAGAAATGGGCGAAATATGCTGCTATTTAAGAGTCTTTGCAATGAGAGTTTGAATCACGTGCACTACTTCTGCGCCGATCTTCAAGAGCGACGCCAAGGAATAGTGAGTCCAAGTAGTCATGTCTTCTGAAACCATTGCATTATTTCATGGGATAAAGGCATGGTTGTAGTTTAGGGTATAGCCTACGCGGGTATCCAGCGTGTACTCACCTGTAGAGACCGCACAAACACCTCACAAAATATTTGTACTCACCTCTAATTTGTTTTCGGAAAACTAACCGTTAGCCGTTAGCGTGTACAGTACTGTAACACACCTCGAATTTCTTTCAGAAAACACCAGTAGCGTGTACTCACCTCTAATTTTACCACTACAGCCCTGGATAAAGGCAGTTTGGGGCAAAAGAGGTATTATTCTCAGTGAAATTTAATTGCTCTTCATGTGGCCAAAATATGATTAGAAAATGACGTGGTGAAGACAAAACTGACGCCTAATCCATTTGTGTATTTAATACGGTTAACAAGAAACCACACTATCGAAGAGACGTAAACCAATTAAATATCATATAAATAATCAACGTGTATGTGTTCGTGTGTATATGAAGGCATGTGAATATGTATTCATGACTAGATACAAAGCATGCAACATATAATGAAATCAATACACTAAACACTAGGTGCATGTTCTGTCAATTGTAAGAATAACTATATTTTCGACATCAGATGTAAGTTTTCATTGGACTGCCATGGTGACAGTAACTGGAGTTGCTTTGAACTTTTTGGTTCAAGTTTAATGTAAGATATTGGTCCCAAACAAATCTTAGGAATAACTCATTTTAGACTGTAGGCCTATTAGGAGAAGTGATTTAAATGGCCTATACACCTTAAAATAGTACAGTGTAAATCTGAATGAAACTGGTGAAGACGTGCCAAGCGCTACACATTTCAATGCCATGTCTTTGCACACATTTACTTTTTTTAAATCAGTTTCTGCTGTAATAAGGATCTTCCTAATTATCTTAATCGTTTTGTAGGGCCTATATGCCAAAATCAGGGCTTTTTGTTTGTCAGCAATTAAATTCCTGGCCAGCTTTTACCATCACATTAGCCTTTGAAAACATTCGGCGTTTTCCTGTTCTAGGTTCTTTGTTGTAATATGGCGATCAGATCGACAGGTTTTAGATATCTCGTTTGCTCCACTAACATGACGTCACGGCTCACTTTGATTGACGTGCCAACTGTTTGAGGTATACGATGCTAGAATGAGCTCGGTCTGTAGGCGTAGTTGATGGTACATATTATCAGATGTAGATGAAAGTCGAATGTATTATAAGAATTTACTGTTTCCAATCACCCGAATCTACTCTACAAATGTCATACCCGGAGCTCCATTTGGGAGCTAATTTATTTACTTTTTTGCCGAATACATTTCCGAATACGCAAAGTAACTCCAGCAAGAAGCAAATGGTCGCCACCTTGTCCTAAAGCAAAGAAAGTAATTTATTTCTATGTCGTTTTCTATTTCTATTTCTAATTTCTATATGTTCTTTTTAGCTCCTGTTATCTGCACCTGACCTATTTATACACATCTCTACAGTTTTCTGCTCGCCTATCCTGGTTTGCTTGAACTTTGTTGATGGGTTAGTAGATACTGCGTGTCTGTGAAAGTAGCTCTGTGTATAGTTCTCTGTATCGTTCTGCAATTACGAGCAAACTTTCGTATGTGTTTATGGCCTAAGGTACACCAATCATCTCTGTTATGGTACATAGTCGTTAAACAGAAAGTACTACTGCTACTGGTGACTGAAATGTCTGGGAATTTGACCAGTTGTTGCATGCTGTTAACAGAAATTGATTTTCATCTATTTTCTTTTTGGATTAAACTGCAAGTACAGTGTCGAGTCTTAGAGAAGAGGAGCCCGAGGATAAATGGCTGGTGGTCGGCGGTGATGCTGAGGAGCCACAGGTAGTCGTGGAGAGCAACATGAAAGGGTGCAACAGAAGACAGAACAGTTTAGCAGAAGATAGTGGGCATACGGGTCAGGAATCTGTATGGGTAAAACAGAGGGGATGCAGGACGAAAGGCGGCACAGTGACACGCAATTAAACAATTTACATGTTCTTATTGGTCTAGTCATTTGAAAATAAAATTCAGAACATTATACGACCAATATTTAATCCGACATGCGTTGATCAGAATATTGTTGAAATCATAGCAACCCATAAAACAACTCAGGTTGATTCAATTTTTGGCAGATTTCTTCTATTTACATAGTGAAACAGGGGCAGCCGTGTGGAGAGAGTTATTGGACACTGAAAGTTTGCCATATATGCATGTGGACCGTCCTAGTAGGCATACGGGGTTAGGAATCTGTATTGGTAAAACAGAGGGAATGAAGGACGAAAGGAGGCATAGTGGCAGTATATTAGACAATTAACATGTGAAGGGACGGGGTCAAGGGGCAGGCGGATGAAAATAAAGGAGCTAAATGAAGGCTAAAAGGGAGAAAATTCGAGTCTGCTTTATTTAATTTTTTTACAGAATATAATGTAACGTGCCTTTATGCAGGGCCTTTCATACAATTTGTCTAAAATGTTAAAGTCAACTGAACTCGCAAGAAGACATCGTCATCAAAAACAAAGCACATTCATCCTTGAACAGAAACATTAAGTGCATCTACCACTTCTATTCAACCGTATTCTTTAATAATGCAGTACTGCTATATATTATATAGTATTATACTCTATGTTATTCTATTATATTGTATTGTATTCTGTATTATTGTATTGCACTGATTGCATTCTTTACTTTACCTTACCTTACTGTTTCTTCCCTTCTTTACCTTAACTTATCATCATTCCTTACCTTCCTTTGTTCAACCTTCTCCTATCTTATATTGTCTTACCTTTTCTCGACTTACCTGGCATTACTTTATCTGACTTTTCTCACCTTAATCTTGCCTTGGCTAAGATGTGTAGTTTACACTGCGATAGAAGCCATGTTATGGCTTCGCCTTGCCTTGCTTTATGCAGAGTATGTTGTAAACGACATCAACAGATATGTTCATCGTGGAAAACCACGAGGCCCTTGAACTGATTCCACTGACGAAGCTCCAAGGAGGCGCTCCATTCGCACCTTACTCAGTCGAGTTCTCCAAACTCGAATCATCAAAGCGAACGTTCATCCACCCAGGAAGTTAGGCGTTTGTAACTTTCCACGTGTGGTCTGTAACGAGAAGCGGAGTGGACGCCAGGATTCCAATGGCGGAAACAAAGTTGGCTATCTGAAACGCGATCAGTGTAATACTCATTACAACTGAGAACCAAATATCTGTCCTGGCGAGGCTTCGAAACCCCGACCTCTCGATTGATAGTCCAGCACGCTAGCCACTACACTGTCGAGTACCCCATTTGATGTAAGGAGGTTGTTATTCCGAAAGTGAAAGGCCTCTAAGGTGACACACGCTTCGAAAATGGGATCTATGTCGATTTCACACGATAAGTCTAGGATTCGAACCCATCTCCTTGAAGTGAAAAGCTGACGCGGCTTTCCTACCGAGGTACTCTCTCAAGCATTGCAAGAAAAGCGCTACAGAAGTTTGTGTTAGATTTAGATAACTAGTAAAAGGAAGTAAAGTGAACTGCGACACGAACGTCTATTATATAATTAAGATCTTTAAACTGACGTTGAACAGATCACGCAAACGCGGGTAATAGTGTTTTGACTGCACGTGGTGGAGAGTCGTGTTCTCGGTCTCACAGGCCTTGTTTGCACTGTGATACCTTTCAAGCCCTACGCAGCCGCTGTTGTCATCCACAGTCCTGTTTGTAATGGGCCATCCTCCAGGATATGCAAATTTCAACAGATGTGCAAATCCGACTGCGGGTGCTTTGTAACTAAAGTCACATGTGACCAGGTATACAGTTTTACTTTGGCCATATGGGTAAGTCACTTAGTCTGGTTGTTCCCATTGTCATAGCTGCGAACATAATTGCAAGCGGAACTCGGGATTGTGTTCAGTCACGCGTACCCGCGTATGAGATGAGTTAGCCACGTTCGTTTTAAAATCAGTGCAAATAACTTTATTTACTTTATAAGATACCGGTCGTTCAATCCTGTGGCCAGAATTTAAGCAGAATGAAGACAAAATCAGACTCCAAGAGTGAGAGGCACATTTTCTGCTTACATGTTCCAGAGGAAAGTTCCATGGTCCCAGAGGGAGAGGCACAGTCTCTGCTAAAAAAATCCAGGGGCAATACCCATGCTCTAACAGTCATTCCCTGCTCAAAGAATCCAGAGGCAAGGTCCACCCTTCAAGAGTGAGAGGCTCATTCTCTGCTCAAAGGATCCATAGGCAAGACCGATGCTCCCAGAGTCAGAGACACATTCTCTGCTCAAGGGACCCAGAGGCATACATGTGTCATTATCCGAAATGTTCCAAATTTCGTCTCCGAAAAACAAAAAAAATTTTCCCCAAAATTGGTTGCAAGTGTCTTCTTTAGTCATGTGCATAGTTAAATTTAAGTAATTTGAAAGAAATCCATTATATTTTTAACCATAAGTTAATTTTTTCAGAATTTATAAAGTCAAAACTCCTCTTTTTTTCATAACAGTCCGCCCTTTTTGTGTAATCACATTTAATCACAGGGACCTGAAATATTCCTCTGGTGCTTATAAAATGGCAATTTCTTAAAAGTAGATGATACCAGCATTAAGTTGGAATACAATAGGCCTTTCATTCACATAATATTTTAGTCTGGTGTCAAGAAATTAAGACATTTTTCGAAATTATTTTAAAAAAGAAATATTATTTTCTGCTGCAGAAAAAATCTTTGCAGCACCAGCTTTAACTGTATGTTATATGCATTAGATACAAGTTCAACAACATTTTAAGAGTTGCTAGTAAATTCTAATTACTTGCAATTTCTTTTTATATCAAATGATTCACAAAAAATACATGTAATTCACTCTTAGCAATGCGTCATTACCATCCGTAACAAGATGCGACTGTCATGAGAAAATAGCAAAGATCTGATGTATACGGATGGTAATGATGAAAAACAACCGCAGATGGTAATAACATAATGATGAAATTTTAAACAGCCGTCAAACATTTTCACGTGAATTACTCCATCGGATAAGTAATTTCAATCAGTTCAACAAATGCGGCAAATGAAATAAGTTATCAATGTTGTAATCTACCTAAACCAGGAAATACAACACTAGATGGTAATGAAACAGAAATTTACTTTTCTTGTAATTTGGAACACACAAACTTAACTTTAAAATAAAACATCATGTATTTCAACAAAAATCTGTGTGATTCCATTAATAGTTGACAATATCTTGTTCCTGGTGTTTTTCTTTTAGTAAGTAAGCACGTTCTGCAAAGGTTATAGGCTTCCCAAAAATTGAGATGGCTATGATGCTTATTCCTATGGACAAATATAAATAGGTCCAAAATGAGAGAAATATTACGAAAATGAGTCTAAATGTTAAATTATTGCATATGCTAGCTACTAATTAATCAAAATAATATACCTTTGTTGCATGGTGTAATGGAATAAATTTGCTTAAAAGCTGAATTTAATGCATTGTACACAGTCTCGGACAGTGGATGGTAATGCTATTTTGTATACATTTAGTAATTTTTTCAACATTTCCTAAATCTAGCAGCTAAGAAAATGATGGGAAATGTTAATCTGCTCATTCTTTGAAGGATAGGCAAAACAGTTTGAAAAATTATCGAAAAAACTCAAAAAACCAGCATGGGACATCAATTCTGCACTTTTCAGATAATGACCCACATACTTGCGCAAAGAATCAAGTGGCGTAATCACAGTTTAAATTTCAGCAAATTTTGTACAGACAACTAAATTAACTAATGTATCTGGTCTCATATCTGCCTCTAACTCTATCCTGAACTCGGCAGTCTAGGCCTTGACCTTCGTTCGTATTAGTCTAAAACAATTCTGTGTAAAGTGGCACGTTGCTTTTTGCATACTTCTTAACAAACCTTTAAGGTATCTTGTCTTCTAAAACGTGATCATCGAATTCTGAGTGACATCAATCGACTTCGTTAATTAATACACGACCTGCATTGACTTAGCAACGAACTGCCAGTTTCAGTCTGGTTGTTTAAACACAGTGACGCGATTCAAATCTGTCATCCTTACCACTGTAACACATTAACACGACACTTAGATTGGAACTATCTATTAAAACGTACAATCGAGTAATTGCATAGTGAGTTATTTATCAATTTATGGAGCTTTTTAGGCTGAATCAGAGACGTGAATTAATGTTCACTAGGGGCCAAGACAGAGTCATGTAAAGGCCTTCACACAACAATTAGATCTTGACTAGTGAAATGCAGATTAGGCCCTACTAATATTTAAGCAGAGCTCTTTTCTGGTTGATGAACCCGATGTGAAGGCAGAGCAGATGAAAGCACGTGATCCTTTTTTTTGTCTCAGTTCATGAAATCAGAGTGGTTTCATTATCTGTAGCGAGAGTGAACTACCGCTGTACTTCTGAAAACGATAATGCTTTTGACTGCAACTGATCATATAAGGGTATATTTCGTGTGAAGGCATGTTTCGTGACGGTGTGGATTTTGAATTTTCACATCTGTTTCTGACTAATTCGGCTGCAATGACCCGATTTACAGATTTAGCAAAGTGAAAGCTGTTCACGGAAATGATGATGATGATGCTTCCTGATCGATTAAAACTAAATGTGATAAATTAAAAGTAAACCTGATCAACGGATTCTTAGTGCAGTGGCGGCGCGACGAATTGAAAAGTAGTACGGCAAATGAGAGGGTCTGGGTAAAAGTGTACGGCAAAATTATGTTTTTGCCGTAAAACCTTAAAAGTGCAAAAGCCGTACAGCAAACATAGGCGGCGCCGCCACTTCTTAAGTGTAATTATGACATTATGTTTACACTTGACTGATGAAACCGATTGGTGGCCCATAAGAACCTGATTAGCCAAATTAGGAACTATACGTGACTTAGGCCTACAAATGTGTAGAATCGTCACGAAAGTCTACATTATGAATCCCAAAACAAACATTATCCTCGTTTCCATAAGTTATATAATAGGTCGAATACAATACAACTGTATTTTGATATTGCCCTCCTTACAAAGTTCAGAAGTGCACATGTGCAAGAATGTCATCCTGTAGGTCACCTTGAAATTTTGCCTATTGCCTTTACAAAATTCAACCTGCAATTGTTACATATAAAGTTATATATATATATATATATATATATATATATATATATTCGTATATATATAAAGGACCGCACAATAATGTTAATTTACCGAGTGCGCATAAACCAGCCGCGATCAGTCTGTATATATAGATATAACTGTTATCAAATTATTTGCTTCATTACCGGTACATATGTGCTGGTGATATCATATATACATGTACATATATAAATGATTCATGTATGTAAGTGTGTGTTTGTGATTGTGTGTGAATCACTAAAAGCACAAAATACCATTTAAGGCATGCGTATACTGGGCCTGCAGTTGACTTTCGATTTGTCACCAGTTTTGTTAATCAGTAGGCTCTTCTATATTTTCAATCAGGTGATCACGAATAATGATATTTGGAGAGCTGACTAATGACCAGAAGTGGTATTTAAGCGATGACAATTTTCACTCTAAGGTACAGATCAACAGTTATAACCTCGACAATTTGCGCAGTGTAAGATAGTAGAGCAACATAAATTTACGTATAAGGCCAAAACGAGTTAATTCTGATTTGGTTTCAAGAAAAAGTGCAAGTGGCTGCATCTGAAGACTTGTGAAAGGTCACAGCAAGATTTAGAAACTTAAAAATTTAGTGATTAGAACTGTTCGGAATCATTCTGAACTCAGTGGTTGGGTTTGAGGTATTGAGCAACATTAAGTGAACTCCGGTGATTGACAGCTGAGGTCAGTTCCACCTACGATATCGCTGAAGTTCTAAGACGTTGGAGTTGACTCTACAACTGAATTCTTGACTCGTCGAAGATGTGCATTTGCTCGCTCCTTTCGTGTTTGCTAAGTTGGGTCAGCAGGGCTCGTCTGGCTGTAATCTTTCTCTGGACGGCTGGTATACTCTGCAGCATCAGTTTCGTGTCTCCTTTCTGGATGCAGAGGAAGCCAGCTTCAGCGTACTTTAGAATTTTTAGTGAAGCGTGTCCACGCATAGATATCGGGCTGTTGGCCGAATGCTGCTCGACAACAAAGTGCACCTGGGTTTGGGAAAATGAATTTGAACTCGAAATAAAGATGGAAGGTAAGCAAACCTGGACTTGGATAACTGTGCTACATAGTATATATTAGCAATTCTGCGTTCGAATGACAATGATCTGCTCTCGCTTAAATGCTGAAGTAGTTATGAGGAACTGGTGAAGTTCGAATTCTTTGTGGACAGTTTTGTAATATTCTTACCTATTAAATCATTTATCAGCATTGGCAACGGTCTGAACTCAAATTGTATACTTGGTTATGGCATGGTGTCGGAACTTCTTTACATGTATGTATAGCTGGATTTTTGTAAAGCACATTCTACATATCCCTCAATCCCTCAGTAGTGCTGAGAAAAAGACTCTGCGTCTTAATTAACATATATTGGAAAGAAGAAGAAGAGGAAGTAGTAGTAGTAGTAGTAGTAGTAGTAGTAGTAGTAGTAGTAGTAGTAGTAGTAATAGCCTAGTACTAGTATTGGTAGATGAATTAGTGGTACTAGTAGTAGAAGAAGGTGATGAAGATAATGATAGTGATGATGAAGATGACGATGTAAAAAAAAGTATTAGTCGTCGAAGAAAAAGAAGTAACAGTAGTAGTAATACAAGAAGAAAAAGAAAAATTAGTAGAATAAGAAGAAGTGCAGTCTTTAGAGCTAGCCCGAGAGACAGCCATGGGTAGAGTTTAAATTGCACAGTAGGAATATTCATTGGAAGATTTTCAAAGGAATGGACCAGCGTGCGAGAGTGCACGGTGCTCTCGTGTTGTCGTACGACAGCGAGGAACCAGCAGATCTTCATGGAGCGCCGAGCGTTATCAGCCGTTACTCGAAAGCCTTGGAAATAGAACTAACACATGAAAAGCACATCAATAGCACACCTGACACAAAGTAGTTGACGAAACTCTATCGTTCGATGTTTTCAGCGAGAGCGAAAAGAGGCTAGAGCAATTATAAATTCCAGGGCCTTTGCATTATGAAGCCTGTGCTGACCAAGCGACTCTTCAACAGGGCACGGTGTTAAGAGGATTGTCGCAATGGGAGACTGATATCTGAAATAAATCTCTTCGTCACATCAAACTGTGTGGCTTGAGGGCGAGTTAATTAATTAATTAACCTCAATTAAGCCTCCGTGTAATGCACAAAACATAAACAGATGGCGCACCAAAATCAAGCCACAGGTATTTATATATGATTGTCTTAATCATTTATGCATTTGATAATTATGTTTTGATGAACAGATTGGCTTAGAGTGATGCAGTTCCTCTTCTTGTCTGGTCTCATTCTTCTACTTCCAGTCTTACTTATGTCTCCGTTTCGCTTCTGCTGTCAATGCGGTCAAAAGTCAGTCGGCATCTCCAGAGTTTTCGCGATCTTCACATTCCTCTCTGGTAAGCACTGAGACCTTCAGTTGTTGGAATGTTAGTCCTAGTGACGGTTAAGGTTAGATTAGAAATTTTGGAAATATACTGAATAAAATGGTTAGGGTTGTGGATGAAAATAATGGTGACGATGGTAATGATTTTGGCGATAATTTTGATGTTGTAAAGAAATTGGCGAAATAGTGATGATGATGACGATGATGACGATGATGATGACGTTGATATTGATATTTATCAATTGCAACAATGAAAGTGATCATAATCATGATTATGTTACAGAAGAACAATGCAATGAAAGTGATCATAATCATGATTATGTTACAGAAGAACAATGCAATGAAAGTGATCATAATCATGATTATGTTACAGAAGAACAATGCAATGAAAGTGATCATAATCATGATTATGTTACAGAAGAACAATGAGTTGATGCTGGTGATGATAATAATTATGATGACGACGATAATGATGATTACAGCGATGACGTTATCGATAATGATAATGATGATAACAGCTACATGCAGTGATGGGCAGTAAACTATTTTTAAAGTTAAACTAAAACTATTTTTCAACTAAAAAAATAGTTTAACTAAGGTTGGCAACTGATTTTGGAAATTAGTTAACTAAACTGAAAAAAAGTAGTTAAACTTTTTCCAACTTTTTTCCAACTTTTTACGACAAACATTTTCACAGTAACAGAGGTTAAGTGAACTGTAATAATGCAGAGCGTCAATGACAATTTCACCTTCAAACTATGCATGTGTACTGTTCTGGCATACTGTTGCAGGCGTACTGTAAGTACTGTATGAATTTGAAAACACAGGCTGTTAATGCTAAAACCATGCAGTGTTAAAATGTTTTTTGTTGACAGTGTTCACTGTTCAATGTTCATTGTGGAAAAATAGTTGCATATTGCTGATTTTTAAACTTTTTAGTTAGCAAGCAAAATTGTTTAGTTTAACTATGGTGTTAACTATTTTAGTAGTTAAACTTCATCCTTAACTAAAAAATTGTAGTTAAATTAAAGGTTAGCAACTTTTTAGTGAACTATTGCCCATCGCTGGCTATATGGTATTGTTATTCTTGTCGATGATGATGATGATGATGATGATGATGATGATGATGATGATGATGATGATGATGATGATTGATGATGATGATGATGATGATGATGATGATGATGATGATGATGATGATGATGATGATGACTTTAGTGATGAAGAGGAAATACCGAAAACACTGTTTTCTGTTTGTATAGCTTGTCTCTGTGGAAGCGCTGCCATCTACTTCGCCTACAATATCATCTTTAGCGAAAGCACCATTACTAAGATATTAACTCGGGTTACCATCTGGTCCTTTGGCTTCGAGATCGGTGGCGTTGGTATATGTTTCACCCTCGCATCCTCCATGTTCTGGTACCTCGATAGCAAGCGACAGGTCGGCTCCGCGACCTTTTAAAACAAGAACTAACAAAATCGTGAACGACGTAGATTTTGAAGCACTAGAGTTTCATAAATCGCTCAGATTACTATTGTACATAATACAATTCATAATAATTATTACAAAGCATCAACGGATGGCGCACCAAAGCGATCTGATATGGACTATCCATCTTTCAGACTCATGGAATGACAAAGGCATAGTTTATCTTGTTTTGGTATTTTGTCAAGAGGCAGCGTTTGTTCGACTGCGTTTGTAATCGTAATCTCAGAATATCTTCCGCGCCTTCTGCCGAAGAGAAGCTGGTTCTTCTTTTATTTATGGGGCGCTGAAGTTAAAGTGTACACTATTCGATTGTGTTTTTGAATCATAATCCCAGAATATCTTTCGCGCCTTCTGCCGAAGAGAAGCTGGTTCTTCTTTTATTTATGGGGCGCTGAAGTTAAAGTGTACACTATTCGATTGTGTTTTTGAATCGTAATCTCAGAATATCGTTCGCGCCTTCTGTCCTAGAGAAGCTGGTTCTTCTTTTATTTATGGGGCGCTGAAGTTAAAGTGTACACCGTTCGATTGTGTTTTTGAATCATAATCCCAGAATATCTTTCGCGCCTTCTGCCCTAGAGAAGCTGGTTCTTCCTTTATATTTGGGGCTCTTATGTCATTCACGAACATATTGATAGTTGCAGTCATTCAAGAAAGTTGAAGTCTCCAGGGTAAATGATAAAAGTATATATGTATTTATAGATGTGTATGTATGTATGTGTGTATGTTATGTATGTATTTATACATGAATGTATTCATGTAAATCCATATATGTATGTATCTGTAAGCATTGCTGTCTGACTGGCCAGAACATTGTTTCTTTACACACGTTGCAAATGTATGCTGATCTGACCTACAGTGAAATGGAACATTTTTTGCGAGTTAGGACCAGCCAACACAGGAAGAGGAGTAAACATTTATCGCGATCGCATGTGTACTGAAATGCGATGATATGTAGGCCTATTAGGTATTGAAATGTGATTCATACAATAAATGCGATGTTTTAGTGATACTGTTTTTAGTGCGATTGTGTATCTTAACAACATTTGTACTGTTTTTTAAAATAAGTGGTATTGGCGTAACTATTGTTCTTTACGCTGCTATGTAAGGCAATGTAGATGGAGCTAATAAAAAAATGTGATGTCTAAAATGATGAACTGTTTTAAATGCGCTTGTTTATCTTAACAGTTTTGTAATGTTTATTGCAAAGAATAATATTAATGTTGGCGTCATTGATTTCATGTCATTAGAATTGTAACGACAGAGCATTGCTAAATCCAACACTATTTCTTTAATGATGATGTAAGCTGTTTTATAAGCTACGTGATGTAAATGGAGAAGCGTTAGTACAAATTGTTATGATTTTTCTTATGTATTTTTCCTTTCTGTGTAGGCTAAATCGCATGTGATAATAAAATAATCCGTCTGCTATTGGTTTTGTTGACATAAAACTTTGACGCGTGGTTTGAGGTTTTTTAAATGTTTGCAGTGACATAAAAATTAAAAGTTTTTCAAATAAATCATTGCCTTCTGTTTTATTTTATATGTGAGTATGCCTGTCTGTATGTATGAATGCATGCATGTTTGTTTGCATGTATGTATGCATGTTTGTTCGCATGTATGTATGTATGTATGTATGTATGTATGTATGTATGTAGGCCCTATGTATACATGTATGTATGTATGTATGTATGTATGTATGTATGTATGTATGTATGTATGTATGTATGTATGTATGTATGTATGTATGTATGTATGTATGTAGGCCCTATGTATACATGTATGTATGTATGTATGTATGTATGTATGTATGTATGTATGTATGTATGTATGTATGTTAGGGTGTTCCCATCCACTATGGAAAAATTTCATATCATTTATTTATCTTTCCCCAACCCGCCATTTGGTGATCCATGGTATCGAAACTCTATTTCCAAATTTTGTTAGGATACAATAATATTTAGGACTTGCACAAACCAGTTGAAGTTATACCAAAAATAGGTTTTTCAGATTTTTCATGAAAATTTGTAAATTATGACTTCATCACCATAAGAATGGTGTAGGCCTATCTTCTGACAGCAACACATCCGATATATCATCGGAATCTGAGATTGGACCTACAATACCAAAACTTTTAAAACTAAAGTTTAGAGGAGAGTCGAAGTAGGTACTACGCCTGAAGAGCTGAACTTAGTGCACTTGATACTAGCCATAGAAAAGCTGCTTACATAATTTCAGCAATAGCTTCTACAGGACAACTCCAGCAATATGTTGAGGAGCTCATCTTAAGTCGAAGTGCCATTCTCAGAGCACGAATCGGGAACTTTTTACTTCAGAAATCAAGGCTTCCTTTGATCCAGCTGTGCCACTTGTCTTGCACTGGGATGGAAAAATAATGGATGATTTCAGTGGTTCTGAACGAGAACGGATTGATATACCTCCAGTTTTGGTATCAGGAAAGAATGTGGTAAAGTTACTCCCTGTCCCAAAACTTCACAGCGGAACAGCGGTTACCATATCAAGAGCAGTTGTGGAAAGCATGGATAAGTGGGGATTGCGGAATCGCATTAAAGAACTTTGTTTTGATACTAGTGTGTCAAATACTAGACTTAAGGGTAGAGTTTGTATTCGTTTAGAGATTGAGCTTGACCAAGAACTTCTGAACTCAGCTTGTCGTCATCATGTGTCAGAAATTATGCTAGAAACAGATTTTAGCCTCCATGATGTTATGCAATCTCCAAACCTGGACTATGTGTCCATTTTAAAGACTTATGGCCAAGGGTAGACCAAGCTTCATTTTAAACAGCGATGGAAGACGAGAGTACATGTATGTAGGGAAAGACAGTGTCATTGAGTTTGCTGTAAAGACAGTGTTATTTTTTGCTGTAAACCAACTTGAGAAATACCAGCCAAGAGACGATTATGGTGAATTGCTGGAGCTGTCGATTTTTTATGGGACCTTCCTCCGCATGGAGTACATTTCAAATATCCAGGAGCTATACATCGTGCTCGCTGGATGGCTAAGGCCATTTATTCTCTACAAATGTGGCTATTCTGTAACAAACATGAACCTTTGCAAGCAGGGTCAATCGGATCAAGAAAAACTCGTGGAATCTCTTACAGGGACAAGCTATAGAAACATCTGAAAGATGTATGCCTTTTTGTAATTGCGATTTAGATCAAATACTGGTTCCAAAGTCCGCTATCAACTGCAGCTCCAAAAAATGATCTTGCCTTGCTCTGCGCACTGTCGTCATATCATAACAGGAAAGTGGCGATGGCTGCTACAACAGCTTTTAATCGCCATTTGTGGTATCTCTCTGGAGTCTTGGCTGGATTTGGTGTTTTTGATAACGAAGTCACGGTTGAAGAAAGGAGATTATTGGTCAAGACCCTCAATGAAAATGAAGGATCTGAGGAACTACCCAAATGCCTTCTACCTTTGCCTGAATAAACACTAATAGGATAACATAATTTGGTCACAAAATCTACTGTGAGATTTTTAAGATCCTTGGCTTGTCTGAAGATTTCATGCAGTGTGATCCAATGGGAACTCCACGAGACATAGGATAGTGTTCAGTCGATCAAAGTAGTCAATGACCTGGCAGAACGAGGAGTCGTTCTTATCCAAAAATTTAACTGTTCCCTGACACGCAATGAAGAACAAAAGCAGTTCTTGCTGCAAGTAGTAGAAGATCACAGAAATAAGTTTTCAGAACCAACGAAGGCTAGTGTCTTAGAACGAATCAGGCCAGTTAATGCTGTTTGACTGAAATAACTAACTATAACTATAACTAGTATGACAGACTAATTGTATGTCGTAATATACTAAATATAGTACTATATATAATACATTATACAGTGACAGTGTGTCTTTATACAGTATTAATATACAGTATACATTAGACACTAGTCACTAGTGTAATACAAACAGTAGGCCCCTATATTCAATTCATTTATTAAAAAGTTTTCCGTTATAGATTTTTTCATGTTAATGAAACGAAATCCACAAAAACTTTGAGTGGTTTGTGCAAGTCCTAAATATTAAAATAATCTGTTCAAAATTTTACTGGAGTTTTATAACAGCTTGTATCACGCAACAATGGGTTGGGGAGTAACTTTTGGACACTTTCATTTTTTGGGAACACCCTAATGTATGTATGTATGTATGTATGTATGTATGTATGTATGTATGTATGTATGTATGTATGTATGTATGGCCTTCCACCACTCTATTCATCACTTCAACCATCCATCCACCCTCCCATTCAATCTACTCACTAACCCATCCATCCATCCATCCATCCATCCATCCATCCATCCATCCATCCATCCATCCATCCATCCATCCTTCCATCCTTCCATCCATCCAAATCCGTCCATCCTTCCGTCCCTCCGTTATTTAATTAATTAATTCATCCATCTACCCATCCTGTCATCCATCTATGTCTAAACTATGATGACTACGACAATGATATCAATTATGACGATCATAGTAGCACCACGATACTTATAATAACATATATATATATACATATATATATATATATATATATATATATACAAAATCATGTGGAATAATAATGATGAACATGAATACATATATTGTGTTCCAACAAACATTAAAATTAATGTCAATGTTATTATTAACCGACATCATTAGAGGCAGCTGAGGTGTTCTTCAGGAGTACCAGATTCATCGTCCGTGCGAGATGAAGTGGACATGGAACGCGGTCGTGCTTCTTCCAAGTTAATGTAATCAGGTTTAACGTAGCAGGGTGTGTTTCGAAGGGCCATTAGGAACCTACCCGCCCGGTCCTGAAAGGCAAGCCTTGCCTCCATCGATCTTAGTGAGAATTGTTCTTGCAGCAGCTGTGCAGCCTCAAAGAGCACAGCATTGTGTGAATCCGAATCGCTCCGAGCAACCTCCCGATCCAGCACCGACTAGAGCACTTCGTGGAAGCGTCCAAAGGACATGATGAGAACGTTGTTCGTGATGTGCGACCAGCCTAGATGAAGGAAGACGTAGAAGAGCGGAAAGAGGACGACGTTGATTAGAATAGCGGACACTCCGAACAAGGTCAAGGTCCTTCTGAAGGTCGATCTCATTCGCATTAAATCCATGAGAAGGTCGTTACCATCAGCGGACAGAGAAAGGTCGCTGGCTACGGTTTTAATGCGGAACGTCTGAATGAATACTATCCGAAGGGCCAGCTGTATTGTGGTCAGTACGGCGGCGATTGTGGATAGACTGAGGTGGATGGTACTGTTGAAAGTGCTCGTCTTGAGGCAGAGGTCTACTCCACCGAGGACCAGGATGACCAGATGTAGTGTGAAAAGAACCCCTCTGCCTGCCAAGCAGGTGCAGCTCGTTGGCTGATCGACGTCTTTGGGAAGGAGATAATCCGAAGAGCTTCGGCAAATATCGGAGAAGTTCGGAGTCTTTCCTCGGATTCGGAAGCGAATCTTATAGCAGTTGAATGCTGGTCCTGATTTGCCAATAAACAGGAAGTGGCGGGTTAGACGTTTCTTCAATCGACCCGTCTGAGAAAAACAATGCACTTTATTATGCTTTTCTTCAATATCGAAGATCAACGTTGAAGGACGTAATAGTACCTTATCCGTGAGCGTTACCAATTCATAATTCATGAGTGTTACCAATCCATAATTCATGAGCGCCACCAATTAATTATTCATGAGCTGTATCAATACATGATCGATGAATGTCTCTGAGTAGGTAGCTCTCTAGGGCGCCACAAAAATGCTTCTAATGAATTAGTGAATGAATAAATAAATAGATTAATTAAATTGCCTTCGATGTCTGCTAATCTGTCTGAATACCTCATTTACGATTGGCAATATCACCATTATTTACCGGTTTTGGCACGTATCTCCTTAATCTTTTAATTAATTCATTCATTCGTTATTGTCTCCACAGTAGCAGGGTTACACACCTTGTCCGTTTTCTCTTTAGTAAATCTAAATAGGCGACATAGACCAGCGGTGCCATCTCACGTATACTGTGAGAACCATAACGTTTTTAGGCTGACGTGGTTTTCGCCAGAAGGCACATTAGTCCAGTACCTGGCCTGAGGACCTGTTTGCAAAATGGTGTTGGGGGGATTTCTCACTTCCACTTAGTCAATGGGTCCCTAGACATGAAAAATCACCGAGGTGCTTTGCTCCCACAGTGGGAGGAATGACGCTATGGCCAAATCCAAAATGGCCGCCGTCGGCCATATTGGAAAAATCATCTTTTTTGTTTTTTAGAGTACATGCACGTGTAATACCTCTAATCTGACTAATTTCGGTATGCGGAATTCATTTCTGATATTGTTTTCGACATTCGGGGTCATCTTCACCTCGAAAGGTCAGGGTCAAGGTCATTTTGTTAACATTAACGATTTCGATTATAACTTAGCCGAATTTAGCAGTATAAACAGGTTCAATATCTCTTCTCAGCTAATCAATTCAACTAATTATGACTTGTTGCATTCGTTACTGATATTGTATTATGTCACTTTTCAATACATGAAGTAAGATTGTCTTCAAAAATGTTGATTAGGATTGTCTTGAATGTGTGCAAGGAAGTTAGTCTTTGCGTTGAAGGTTTTTACAGGACGATTTTTCTGTCTCCCATGGCAGAATATGACGCGCAAAACGGAACCACATCGTTGGATGTGGCTTCTGATCTCACTGCTTGTAGGAGGGAGAGTGTCAATTCCAATACTGGCTCCGATACAGTTTTCTAATCTCAGCTGGACGAACGTCTCAGAGGTTGTAGTTGACCTATCCCCTGCCCAGATACGTACCAAGTACTTCTCTGCTAGTGCTGTATCTTGCTCTAACAACGTGTCTGTCTCTCCAAAGTTTGTCAGACGCTGTGCTGGGTCACAGGTCGTAGCTGCGTGTTTGGACCCCACCTTGCTTATGTAGTCATCTCCGGTCAGTACATGTGCCTTGATCACTGTTTTGGCCTGTGATGCTCCCAGTTGAAAAACCGCTTGATGCAGTGGAAGCATGCCCCGCTTTTCACCAGCGCCATACTGCTGCCACATCTCCGGTCCAGGTCTTGGAAGTATGGTGTGTAGGGTAGCAGTAATGCGAAAGTGTCTGTGTCGTTGGAGGCTAAGACAACTCTCTTGCACTGTTGCACACGAACAACCCAGTCTACTTGCACCACCAGTCTGGCATCTGCCTCCTCGATCCAGTTCAACAGGTCGGGTATCTCTTCACCACCCGTCGCTATTGATGAAGCTGAGGTTGTGATGGCATCGATGACCACACTCATGGCGTCAGGAGTCTTCTCTCGCCACTCACTTTGCAGTAGATTCCATGTCTAAGATGCGGCAGGTGCACTATTCCATAATCTGAATGTGGTCATCGATGCCATCATAAGCTCGGCTTCATCCATCTGCCAAAATGTGAAGTTCTTCCATCTGGTGCTGTTTGAGTCCTACTGGAAAACAAGTGGAATCTCCAGCTCCTTATTAGAGATATGGTTTCAATCGAGCCTATGGCGATGCTACCAACATCGCCAGCTCTATTATTTTTGGATTTGGCCATAGCGTCATTCCTCCCACTGTGGGAGCAAAGCACCTCGGTGATTTTTCATGTCTAGGGACCCATTGACTAAGTGGAAGTGAGAAATCCCCCCAACACCATTTTGCAAACAGGTCCTCAGGCCAGGTCCTGTATCACATGTTATATACTATACTTTATTGTACCATTTAACAAAATCATCACGACATAATCAAACATCAATGTACCAACGGAGCCCAATAAAAGCTAGAGCTTATACTGGTTAGGCTCCTTATTCCAAACTGACTTCGTTTTTTAAATTATCGTACTGAGATTGTCCAGTTTCTACAACAGTTATTAACACCGTGAAACAGTCCACGTGGTCTACAGTCGTGTAATCCCAATAGTGTGAAACAACTATGTTGTTGCAATCAAGGACTTAACTAGACATCTTTAATAATGTGACCATTTCAGTTTAGGTATCCATGACTGTAGCAGTGTCAGGCTATCACGACTCTAGTAAATTTCACCAAATGAGGTTAGTACTACCACCAATGACATCAACTCCCACAATTAATAGCAATGACATTTGTAATGATGACACTGGTAATATTGATAATACTCATAAAATTGATAGCAGTAATGATAATAAAATTAATTTTTAATTTTTTGTTGCCCATGTAACGCTCAGAAGTTTGGAGTGGGGTGGACTACGAACTTTTTGCAACTTGTTTTATTTTTACCATCCACTCTAACTTTTCCGGTCATTCAACCAATTCTCCTCCGACCTAACATCAATTCTTCATGACGTAGCTTATTTATAAAATTTTTAAGTCGCTCGATATCTCATTCAACTCTTTGGAACAACCCCGCCACTGTTTGTAATCTGGTAGTACTGTCGCGAGGTGCCCACCTTGGGTGCACGTGCGCTGTGTTGGGTCCTGATACTGGGCAGTGTCAAGTGATTTGAAGGACTTCCTATGCAGAGGGTGCCACTCCTCTTGTCTATAACGGACGGCTGCTTTACCCTTTAACCTTTCACTACGCCTAGGCTGGCCCAAGGACAAGTTCCCCACCCTTGACTCACCAATTTCTACTGCCCTTTCAGCATCTACCAGGACGGCTGAACGGCTGTCCGCGGTTTCCGGTCTGGAAACAAGGTCTCCCTTGAAGGTTTCCTCAGGATTCGAACTGGACCCATACACAGTTTTATCGTTCATGTCAAGGGGAACTCCTTCCTCACCTAGGCTCATCCTATCCGGGTCTGTAATTGTAGCTTGGGACCGAACCTCCCATTGGGCTGAGTCTCCTTCCTCTAAGGGAACAGGCGCCTTAGAAGTCTCTACTAACTGCACCAATAGTCTTTGAGTGACTGCTGCCCTTATCTTAGGATTACTAAACACCAATTCAACGAGTTCAGATTTACTTAAGCTCATTGTTTTAATATTGTCAAACTGATTTAAACTTAAATGCACAATTACATAAAATTGTCCTGTCCTTATTTCTTTCCAATGTTTCTATTAATAATAATCAACATTTAAACCTTTAACTAGCAGTAAAGATTTCACATCGTAGCATCTACACAAAATTTACATTTACAATTGACCTTCCACTAGAGATCAGTCCTTACAAGTGATGCGCGTGCGCGTCAGGGCCTCACCTTACTTACGAGGGTAACTACTACACAGTGATGCGACGCCTGAGCACGGAAAGGAAAATGCGGACAATCCCCAATTTCTTACTCGCTCATCGCAAGAAACTCCGATAATTTAACTGGCGAATACTATTCCGGGCCAGAAAACATTACTTCTAGGTCAAAAATAAGAATAATACAACAGGTTGCCTGCTTAGGTAAGGACTTCCTGACAAGCTGTCCGTCAAGCGGCTACGTGTCTTCTCCCAATTCGTCCGTTAGCAAATTTCGGTGAAGATCGGCCCAAATTTCGATCCTTCGATGCGAAAAATGTCGAACGATTCACAGTTCGGGTCCCTTTGTTCCAAGTTTCACGAAGGAATTCCGAAATGTCGATTAATTTCGCATATTCCTTCGAAACTTTCTCGGAGAGCTTTCTTGCATCGATCCTTCTCGATGGCCGCTGAAGTCAACTCTGACACTAATCTAAAAGCTTAGCCTAGCCTAGCCTAGCGCGCATGCGCTGTCACCTGGGGCGACCTTAGGTCACGCATTTCTTTAGCGCTAGAGGCCATGCACTTCGCCACAGTACCAGTCCCACCCCAGAATAAAGAAGAGGGACGCTAATCCTCATTGTTAAGCCGCAACTAGCCAATTAGTTCAACTCTGCCACTATCCACATCATTCATACTATGGTAATGTCAACCGAGTCTGCATAAAGCAGGAGGGCAATACCAATCATCTTCGTTATGACATGACGTCATTAAACAATAAACACCAACTAAACAAATTCTTTGGAACAATCACCTTTCCAGAACTGCAACAACAATTGACTAAAAGCAACCAGTTCGTCAAACCTGTTCCCCTTGCATTTCTCTCTTAATTTCAAACAGATATAGTAAAATAAAGAGTCAAACGCACCCTACCATTGCATTCGATCATCGATGTTTGTATAAAGTCGGCTGATGAGTCGAAGTCCAGCATAGAAGAAACCGTCTTAACCGATTACCTTTGCCTTATAATCGGCCGACAACGACTTCAGAGTCAGTTGATGCTAACCGAGATTTGGTCGATCTCGTGTTTCGCTAATGGCGTTGCGCTGCTGGCAGTTGGCAGCGCTGTGCTGAGCTATGGAGAGAGAGAGAAGGAAAGATAGAAGGAAAGAGAGAAAGAAAGATATACAGGGAGAGAGAGACAGAGAGAGAGACAGAGAGAGAGACGGAGAGAGACAGAGAGAGACAGAAAGAAGATAGAAACTGAGGTAGCCAGGAATTTAGGAAATGGAGAGAAGGATGTTATATGATGGAGGGGGGTTGAGAGTTGAAAGAAGAGCGAGAGCGAGAGAGATAAAAGTAGGGAATGTAGGTTGAGGACGGAGTATGAGAGAGAGAGAGAGAGAGAGAGAGAGAGAGAGAGAGAGAGAGAGAGAGAGAGAGAGAGAGAGAGAGAGAGAGAGAGAGAGAGAGAGAGAGAGAGAGAGAGAGAGAGAGAGAGAGAGAGAGAGAGAGAGAGAGAGAGAGAGAGAGAGAGAGGAGCGACAGAGAGAGCGCGCGAGAGAGAGTGTGAAAGAGGGATGCAAGAAGTGGTGAAATTAGGATGCTCCGACGTTAGCTCCTGTGGCGGAGGCTGGTGATGGATAAAAGCCAATTAGAGGGAATTGGAAGATGGATGCTGAGGGAAGAGAGCTACTCAGGCTGACAGACAACAGGTGTTAATACTGGGAAGATACCAGAGATAAAATATATAGAGGCACACGCCATACAGATAGACAGGCATGCAGGGATTCATACAGACAGAAATATAATCGTAGAGACAGACTTGAACATAGACCGACGGACGAACAGACTGAGACACAGCGACATTAAAAGGAGGCAGAAAGACAGAAATACAGTCAAACAAACAGACAGACATAGGAAAAGAGAAAAAAGCCAGAAGAAATGAAATACAGCGTGTACTGATGGAAGGCGATGAAGCAAGCATGCAGAGAGACTGGGAAGATATATATATATATATATATATATATATATACTTCCATTGTTATATATATATATATAATATATATATATAAAGTCTTCAATCAAATCAAAAAGTCTTTATTGCAACCAGAAAAACCATAAAAGTAACAAGCTTTCAATTTGTCAACGTAAAAAAACCATATGAAAAAATACATATTTTCGATTATGAAGACAACATATTAATACTGGTTAAGGGTTGCAAAGGGTGGCCCCAAAGGGATGTAGTCCCGCTAGGCGGGGTTACCCATACAACGTATTACAATTTCTATATCCATGGCTGGCTTTTCTTAATTAGGTTCAAACTCGCTTAACTAAATCCTTAACTAAATGCCTCAACATATATATATATATATATATTGCATCACATTACTAGTACTTCCTTGTGTAATCGAAAAGCTCTGGAAGGAGTAGATGAACATGCATCTTTAGAGACCTACTAAAAAGATTGATAACCATAGTATAAGCTACTTAGGAGTTATTTACATCACATTACATTGCATTACATTACTAGTACTTCTTTGTGTAATCGAAAAGCACTGGAAGGAATAGATGAACATGCATCTTTAGAGACCTACCAAAAAGATTGATAACCATAGTATAAGCTACTTAGGAGTCATTTTCATTACATTACATTGCATTCATTACTAGTATTTCTTTGTGTAATCGATGATTTGACCCGATTGGTCACAATTGTAAAAACCTTTCTCTGCTTGCGTTATACATGTAACTTGTTTGTCTGCAAGAATGCCTGTCATTGGTATGATGATAGATGGAGGTACTTGTTAGACATATAGGAGATGAACTCTATAGAATGATACAGTAGATTGAAACAAGAGAATTTGTTATGGAATTAATTAACTGCTACTGCTTAAAGGTTGCAGTAATTCTACTGTTACAAACACTGTTCTCTTCGGTGGATTTTTTGTTTGATTTATATACATATGTATAAGTGATGATTCAGATCTCAAGGCCTGAATGCAGGCTGATTGTTAGACTGATTGTATTGAACTTTAGGCATAGGACTATTTGATATGATATATATAAAGAGACATATAAACAGGACTATATATACTAAACTGAAATGCTAGGGACATAAACAGAGTCAAACGCAGGAATGACCATACGCTGGAACTAATTCAGCTGGCGACAGATACTCGCGGGCCGGGCCGATGGTGCACGTGCAGTCAATTAGTAGATACATACAGGGAAGGGAGTAAAGACACTGTGGGCGATGCTAATTATGCTGGGTTAGATAATACAAGTGGAAGCTATAACGCTCGACTCTCAAGAACCTGTTATATATGTAATGGAACCAGGCTAAATTTAACAGATGATAGTGATGAAAATACGAATGAGGAACTCACTGAGGAACTCAGACTAGAAAGGGAGTTAATTGTAATAGAAGAGATAGAAGGGGAGGAAGAATTAGATGTAATTTTTAATGAAGATGAAGAAGAAACATTGAGCAGCATGAATACAGATCCTGACATTAATTACTTTAAGAATGTGAACTGGTCAAGTGATTACATATCACCACCTATGCTCGCTAAAAAGATTAAGGAGGAGAGTGAGCACGAAGGGGCTAACTTAAGACTCCTCCACATAAACTGCAGAAGTGTACTGCCTAAATTAACTGAAATCAGGGAATTAGTGGAGGGACTCCAAATATCAATTGTTGCATTATCGGAAACATGGTTAGATGGTAGCCTGGAAGAAACTATCCAAATCCCTGGTTATGACTTCATAGGGAAGGCTAGGCTGGGAGAAAGAGGTGGTGGAGTAGGACTATTGGTTAAAGATACTCTAAAATTTCAGCTGTATGAACCTAAAGAAGGCTGCAAAAACCATAAAACGTATGAAAGTCTTTTTATAAGACTGCTTCTAAAAAATTCGACCCCAATAATAGGAGTAATTTATAGAGCACCCGGTCTGCAATTAAAAGATTTCAATGAGGAATTTGATGAATTGGTCACTGGAATCCGGGATAGCTCTAAGCAGATAATAATAATGGGAGATTTTAATATAGACTTACTCAAACTAAATGAACACAGAGATTCCAACATATTCTATAACTCTTTAATAGCACATCACTACCTGCCAACCATAACTAAACCAACTAGAATTACCTCCTCTACACGTACTTTAATAGACAATATATATTGTAGCTCATGGTCCAAGTTGCAAAACTCATACATAGTCATCTCTGACATATCCGACCACTTGCCGATTTACGCAAGTTTTTCCTTGGAGAATGTATATAAAAGAAAGTGCGAAGATAGGACTCAAAGAGTAATAACTGAGGCAGGAAAGGATCAGTTTCAAAGAACCCTGACAGAGATGAATTGGGATGAGGTTATAAGTCTCTGTGATAAAAGTAACACGAATGAAGCCTATGAAAGTTTTTTGGAGAAATATAGTCGGGCCTATAATGAAGCCTTTCCACATAGAGAAGTGACAAAGCATAAGGTAAAATCGAAACAGCCGTGGATGACGGCAGGACTGCTGAAATCTTGCAAAAAGAAAAATCTCTTATACATAAAATACCTGAAATGTCCAAACCAACAAAATAAATTAAAATTTGTACAGTATAGGAATAAATTTAAAACACTTCGAATTAATGCCGAAAAGAACTACTATGCAGAGGAATTTTATAAACATCATAATGATATGAAGATGACATGGAAAGTTATCAGAGCAGCGATGAACATAGAAGACAAAAAGGTAAAAATGGACTCATTAATAGTAAACGGAGATAAAATAAATGACCCAGAGCAAATAGCAAACATGTTTAATAAATATTTCACCAGTATAGCGACCGATTTAGCGAGTAAAATTCAAAACTCAGTTTGATCCTTCGAGGATTATATGCCCCCTTCACGATGTAATTCAATGGGACTGACCCTAATTTCCCAGGAGGAGATTATGAAAATAGGAAAGATGCTAAAAAAAACCCATGCAGCAGGAGTGGACGAGATTGACCCATATATCGCTACCCCCAATTTATCTATGATAGTGTATCCTTTGGTGGAAATAATTAACTGTTCTCTTCTAACCGGTGTGGTCCCGGACTCACTCAAAATAGCTAAAATAACACCAATTTTTAAAAAAGGAGATACAGAAAATGTGACCAATTATAGGCCAATATCAGTTCTCCCATATTTTGCTAAGTATTTCGAAAAAATTGTATATGATAGAATTAGCAATTATATAAATTCGGCGGATATAATACACCCGGCGCAGCATGGGTTTAGACAGGGGCACTCTACTTCTATGGCACTTTTAGAAATGGAAGATAGAATTTCTAAGGCAATAGACAATAATGAATATTCAGTTGGAATATTCATCGACCTAGCAAAAGCATTTGACACTGTGGACCATAACATCTTGTTAAAAAAGTTATCTAACTACGGAGTAAGAGGGACACAGTTAAAATGGTTTCAAAGTTATTTACAAAATAGAACCCAAAAGGTGGCATGTAATGGTATATTATCAGATATTGGGTATATCACTCATGGAGTTCCACAAGGCTCAAACCTCGGACCACTTCTATTTCTTTTATATATTAACGACCTAGCAAACACCTCAAAAGTCATGCATTTTATACTATTCGCAGATGACACCAATATTTTTTACTCAAACAGCTCCTGGGTATCCCTTACTGAGATTGTTAATAAGGAACTAGCAACTATAAACACATGGTTTGCAGCAAATAAACTCACCCTTAACATTGATAAGACAAATTTCATATTATTTAAATCGCATAGAAAAATCAAAGTAGTTGATGTGGAATTACAAATTGATGGAGTACCCATTACCCAAGTTAAAACTACTAAATTTCTTGGTATATACGTTGATCAACACTTAAATTGGAAGGACCACATCAATTATATCACATTGAAAATTGCCAAAATTATAGGGATAATATCTAGAGTATCATACTTGCTTCCCAAGGACATCAGACTGAACCTATATTATTCACTAATATACCCCTATTTAAGCTACTGTAGTATGATATGGGCTTCTAATTATGAGTCCAGACTTAATAAACTAATGTTACTGCAAAAAAAAGCCGTGAGAATAATAAATGGGTCCCCTCGAAGAGAACACTCTGAGTCTCTGACCCAATATTCAAGAATTTAAATATATTAAAAATCGATCAAATTAGAAGAATGCAAATAGTAGAATTCGTATATCAGTATGAACGGAACTTACTCCCAAAGTCGTTCAGGGGATATTTTACCATGGGATCACAAATCCATGCACATAACACTAGAAGAGCAGCTACATATCGCCCAATACGGGCTCGTACAAATATAAGAGAATTTAGTATGAAAGCATCAGGGCCACAACTTTGGAATGAGACTCCTCTTGAAATTCGGCACTCTAAAAATCGCTTCGAATTTAAACTTCAACTAAGAGAATATCTAATTAATGTATAGCTCCCCCCAGTTTGATATGATAAAGCCTTAATTAATAGAAGAGACATCTCCAATTGGTAGGCGTGTACGTGCACCGGGGCCCGGCTGTTGAGACATTTAGTTAAGAATTTAGTTAAGCGAGTTTGAACTTAATTAAGAAAAGCCAGCCACGAATTTAGAAATTATAATACGTTGTATGGGTGACCCCGCCTAGCGGGATTATATCCCTTTGGGGCCACCCTTTGCAACCTTTAACCAGTATTTATATGTTGTATTTATAATCGAAAAGATGTATTTTTCTTGTGGTTTTTTACGTTGATATATGGAAAGCTTGTTACGTTTTGGTTTTTTTTGGTTGCAATAAAGACTTTTTGATTTTTTTGATTTGATATATATATATATATATATATATATTGAATTTCCTGTTGATCAAGGTCAGTGGTGAGCATTCCTCCGCATCTCCCTTTCTCTTTATTCCCTCCTCATCCTGCCACTTTTAGTTTTTCCTTGCACCGAGTAACATCTATTCTCGGAAGTGACCTCCTGTTTGGCACACAGCTGGTTGCTTCCGCTCTCTGGCACAGATATCTCCATCAAAAACTGATCCATCGATAAAATGTAATCCAGCTTCATCCAGTTGTATGTAATCTAATCAAATCCAATACAATCCAATCCAACCTAATTTTATCTGATATTAATATATCCAATATAACATAATCTATTTCAATCAGTCCACTCCAATCAACTCTTATCCAATCCAACTCAAATTAGTCTAACGTAATCCAATCTCATTTAATTTAATGACTTCATAGCGCCATTATAATGATTTTCAAGACGTCGATCAATGGTCGCATTAAGTGAAGTCGGAATCTAAAATCATATCTGTGGAGTGGCCTCATTGCAATCCGATGGATCAGACAAACCAGAAACCATGTTATATTGGATATGCAAGTTGAAAGAAATGAGTTTTTAGTTTAGACCTGACACAAAGGAATTGACCAACTTCTTGAATTCGGACGAGCGAACGACATAGCTGAGAGCCTAACGCTGCTCAAGTGTGGAGCACAGCCAGGGGCGGTCTAGACTTTTACTTTACGGGGGGCGATTTCATGGACGTCCAAGGTCAAAGGAATTAAAATTAAAATTACTTATCAAGTTTAGAGCATGATTAAAGCAAGGGCGTGTAGAGGTAATATTCAAATTGCAGTCCGGCGCTGTACATGCGTAATAATAATCACAAGACATTTATCCTGTAGTACAGTATAGTACGGTATATGAAATTTTTAGATTTCAAATTTAAAAAAAAATTATTTGGACTCTTAGGGGGGGGCGATCGCCCCAATCGCCCCCCTCTGGATCCGCCACTGAGCACAGCGAGAGTCACGGTGTTCATTGATAGAGTGCATTATCATCCATTAGTTCAAGGGATGGACATCGAACACGGATAGGTCGGCAGATCTTTTAGAGCGACGCCAAAGGATAGTGAGTACAAGTAGTCAAGTCCTTTGGAAACCATTGCAGTATCTAAAGGCATTGTGAGGCAAAAGAGATCTTATTCTACGATTGTCTCAAAACTGAAATTGAGTTTATCTTCATATGACCCGAACATGAATAGAAAATGACGAGGTGAAGACAAAACTCATGCTTAATCTATTTGTAGATTTAATACGGTTAAAGAGTAAACCACACTGTCGAACAAACGTAAGCCAATTAAATATTATATCTACGTCAGAGGCGTAGCTAGGGGGGGAGCAGGGGGAGCGGCCGCTCCCCCTGAGACCATTTTCCAAGATGTGGGGCCTTTTCCACAGTTTATTTATTCCAATCGTTCACAATTTATTTATTCCAATCGTTCACATTTTTTTTATTCCAATCGTTCGAACGACATAATTTGTTTCCTGGAACTCTAGAAAGACTTTGCGATACCAGATGGTCATTCAGAAAATCAGCAGTACATGTACTCTTGCAGAATTTACCAGAACTAATAGTTGCTCTGCATATATGCTCGTGGATGGTGAGATTAAAAGCTGCACTACGAAACGGCTGACTGAGGCAAACAGTATGCTTGTAACCCTTGATACGTTCGAATTCTTAGTTCTTCTAATATTCTGGGAAAAGTGCTAGAGAAGGCTTTCAGTCTATCCACATATTTACAGAGAAGTAGCATTGATTTGGTAACACCTTCTCATTTGATTCAACTTTATGAAAACGATATTAAATATGCGAAATGAATTCAAATTTGAGTTTAAACGGATTGAGAATGAAGCAACCGAACTGGTTCAAAAACGTGATATTAGGCCCTACTACATTGTTAGATGTTGCCCTCTTGGTCCATATGTACTCTCCCGTGTCTGAGTCGCACTTGACCGGCTCCTTGAGAGGAGCGGCCCGGGAAAGTACTATATAAGGGAAGGAGGCCCTAGGATTGTCGAGTTTGGCCTTTATTCGTGACCTGACGAGGTCTTTTCTGTTTCGAGTATTTTTAAAGGCCAAGTCTCGAGTTGTACGCATGTTAATTAAGTAAATGCCGTATGAGGCTTAACTGCGTTATATTTCGTTGTTTCGTGTCCACTGTGACCAACAATGCTGATTACCGAGTTTACCGTATTTGAACTCTTATAATTACGAAGAAGAGACACGTTTGTAATACTTCTTTGCTGTATCGTCTTCTGATGTTCTGGACGGTTTGCTCCTTTGAAATGGTAGCCTTATTCGTACTATTGTAATTTTAAATAAAACTACAAAATTCATACTCCTAGTTCGAGCTTATTACTATTTAATTCATTGGGACCTAACATATGGGGGCCCGTCCGAAGCGGTTGATTTTCTTATATAAAGTCTAAATTTCTTAGTGGGTGTGGTCAAAGTAGCACTTTTGATACATATTTTTGCTTGCGAATTTGAGTTTTCATAATGGAAACTCCAGTGGCAGCGAAGTCATTAACGCGGGACGATATTTTCGATATGTCGGTCGACGAATTGAAATTGGAAATGGAGCGTTTAGGCCAGGACACGAAAGGCCTCAGTAAGGCACAATTGCAGAAGGGCTTAGATAAAATAGTTTCTGTAATTTCGCCGAAAGACGACCTGAAGTGTAAAGCGTTAGAACTTGAAGCACAAAAAGAGGAGAAAGACAAAGCGAGGGAGTTTGAATTAACTAAGATTAAATTGGCTCAAGAAGCGCAAGAAAGGGCTCAGGAAAAACAAGCTGAGGCACAGGAGAGAAAAGAAAGAATTGCAGCTGAGGAAAGAAAGGAAAGGAGAGAGGCTCAGGAAAAACAAGTTGAGGAAAGAAAGGAAATGAAAGAGGCGCTAGCTCTCGTGACGGCTGTACGAGCCTTTCAGGTGTACTTCGGTTCTGCGGCTGTGGTTGTTTATACGGATCATAGTCCGTTACAGTTCATAAACTCCATGGCTAACTACAACCAGAAACTGTTACGATGGAGCTTGGAGTTAGCTCAGTTCTCATTGGACATTCGTCATCGTCCTGGGAAACTGAACTTTCTTCCCGATTTATTAAGTAGGCCGGCAACCACTTTGTATGTTCCCACTTAATTAGATATCCATACGTGGACTTCTTCTGTAAATACTTTGGAATAGGTATATTAGTTGTTGTGTATAGTTTTTTCTTTGGGTAGTTAAGATTTCTTGTGCATATAAGTCGGAAACCCTGTGGTTTCCTCTTCCTTGGGATCCGGGGGTATGTTAGATGTTGCCCTCTTGGTCCATATGTACTCTCCCGTGTCTGAGTCGCACTTGACCGGCTCCTTGAGAGGAGCGGCCCGGGAAAGTACTATATAAGGGAAGGAGGCCCTAGGATTGTCGAGTTTGGCCTTTATTCGTGACCTGACGAGGTCTTTTCTGTTTCGAGTATTTTTAAAGGCCAAGTCTCGAGTTGTACGCATGTTAATTAAGTAAATGCCGTATGAGGCTTAACTGCGTTATATTTCGTTGTTTCGTGTCCACTGTGACCAACAATGCTGATTACCGAGTTTACCGTATTTGAACTCTTATAATTACGAAGAAGAGACACGTTTGTAATACTTCTTTGCTGTATCGTCTTCTGATGTTCTGGACGGTTTGCTCCTTTGAAATGGTAGCCTTATTCGTACTATTGTAATTTTAAATAAAACTACAAAATTCATACTCCTAGTTCGAGCTTATTACTATTTAATTCATTGGGACCTAACAACATGTATATACTAACTGTAAGCAACACAGAGTTCGAATAAGAAAGATTCCATGAGTGGATAATCGAATATCTGATTCATGGTTGAAACCTAAATAGTGTCACTAGATTGTGTCCCAAATCTTGACTTGAGTACTGTTCCTCACTCTACTATGGCCTAGTTTCTAGTCGTTTGGCGTGCCTCAATCGAGTGCAATGCTCTGCGACACGTCTTAGGCCCTATTGGCATGTGCGCCCCCCTGGATTTTGCGCATATTTGCAGAGAAATTTTGAATTTTTTGTTATTATGATTATTACAACACGATTTTCAACGTGAGTAGTGTACCGACCGTTAAAATACGGTATACGCTCTACAAGTTGGACCTATGTCTCTGTTTAGGCATATCTTTGAAAATTTAACGTATAGAGTTCTCTCTGGGTAATATGGAGATTCATATTGTCAACCCCGAGAGGGTCAAATGCATTCAGTCGTGTCGAACTGTCTGCTAATTGGTATCGTATTCCCTTTACCAGCGGTTCTTGTGTTGTTTTTAGCCGATCGCTGCGAGATAACAGGTCCGGCCGGGGAACCGGGTAGTCAGGACGTTATATATATATATATATATATATATATATATATATATACACACATATATATATATAAACATATATTATTGACACTGGTTAGAGCGACAGTCTCTGACTAAGTAATCAGCTTCTTCCCTTAGATGCCAGCTAACACACGTTATGCCAGACTTTTTAAATATACCCCGCTAGCTTCGGAACTTAGGAGTCCCAAGCCTGGATGAAGGAGGAATGCGAATCTATTGATCTTTGTTGTCACACGGGTCGTTAAACTGAAACTTCTACAACTACGCTTTCTGAGTCAGTCGGGCAGTATTGCACGAACGAAAAAGACGAACACTTCTGAGTAGGACAATTTCGTAGGAACTGTGAGGGTCGACTGCGTTGAGGGTTGAAAAAGTGAACGCTGAATAAAGTCTATCTACGTAGCCGTTTCACGTGTGTTGTCTTGTCCAAGAACGAAACCGATTCGACCTTCGACTGGGAAGGTAGGTTTGCTCGTATTAGGCCTACTTTGAGAGAGGAAAATAGAGTAAGGGACTATTTGCGCAAATTCTTTACTCCAAGTCGGAAGCTGGTTGTAGTAGGCCCTAATCTTATAAAATAATGACAGTAGCTTCTTTTATATTATAAGCTCAATGAGTAATACAATCAAATTGATAGTGTGCTTGTGTTTAACTTCCACATTCAGTTTCGTGGTAATTAGGCTAAATATGATAATTCAATTATTAACTTTTTTCTTTTACGTTGGCTATGCATACCAAATAACCGTAAGTAACCCTGACGAAATTAGTAAAAGTTTAATTTGAATTCCATGAAAATATAACGTCTCCAATTTTTAATTTTTACAGATGGACATTAGACATTTCTTAAAAGAAACGAAAAATAACTGACAGTGCAGTGACTACATCCGTAGAGTCCGAACAGCTCAATTATGCGACCTCTAGTAGTAACACTACCACCGTAAAGGCCACCTCTGTGCGCTATTGGTCGAATATCAAAGCTAGAATCAACAACTCTCCAAGTTACCAATCCCGTTGAGCTTGAACCCAGCATGACGGTTGTGGATACCCTCACACTCCACGAACTTGACATTGGACGCTATGTCGCCCAACTTCCCAAGCCATAACGATGTCCAATGACTTGAAGTACAAATTAGGCCTACTTACCGAGTGTTGGACACCTTCCAAATCGTACGTGTTTCCACGTTGTGACGGGAGGGTATTTCGAAGCGCATGGTTGAAAGAATACTCCCCATGGCTAGCCTACTCAAAAATGTTAGAAGGCCCCCTCTGTCCGCTATTGGTCGAATATCAAAATTTGGTCAGGTCTCTGGTTATATGCTGGAGGTCCTGCATCGGCTCCAGCCACTTGTCAGCCAGGGTGTAGTATAAGGGTTGCTTCCCTGGTCTGTAGGTACTTGCTGGGATGCGCTCCAGCTTATCAGCGGGTCCTTTGCCGCCCCATGCTGGGAGTTCATGGTAGTCGCCACCTCCGATCTTCGGGCAAAGGGGTACTCATTGTGCCTTTTGACCGCTCAGCCACCATGCAGAACCGTGATTTTCAGTGGTGGGCCCGACGGCATGGAACGGGCTCCCGGATCTATGCCTGTTCCAGAGAACTCCCTCTTATACATTCTATACTCGATTGAAAACTGTCTTGTTTGGCCGTGCAGGAGTCGGGAGCACCTCTGAGTAGCCCCTCCGAGGAGGTGCTATATAAATCCTCGAATGAATGAATGAATGAATAAATAGCACAACTAATAGATAATTTGAGCATTTTACAAATGTGGCTTCCAAATTTAGTTGTGTTAATTAGATTCAAAGCATTTTTGCAACGTGAATGCCGATAATTATTTATTTTGGTAGTTGGGGCCTTTTTCATGTGCTCGCTCCCCCTGGTGTTGAAACCTGGCTACGCCACTGATCTACGTGTCTGTGTTCACGTGTGTATGAAGGCACGTGAATATGTATTCGTTAGTAGATTGAAAGCATACAACACAAAAGTGTTAGATTTCATTATTATAATGAAATCGTAACACTGAACTGTATGTCTTGTTAACAAGACTGCTAAGAATAACTGTAGTTTCGATATCAGATGGACTGGACGGTGGTCGTAAGTGGATTTGCTTTGAACTCTTTGGTTCTTGTTTCAGGTATGATATTGGCACCAAACAAATCCTATGAGTGACTCATACTAAGCTCTACTAGAACTGATTTAAGTGGCCAATGTATTTAAAAAAACTTCATTGTAAATCTGGTTCAAACGTACGAATTGTTAAACTTTTCAATGGCATGTTTTTGCATACACTCTGTGTTCAGTTTTTTGCTGTATTAATGGATCTTCCTACTTGTGTTAATTGTTTTTTGTCTCTGCCAAAAATAGGACTACTTGTGTCTCAGCACGTAATTTCCTGGCCAGCTTTAAGTGTCAAAATATCCCTTGAACAGGCTACCGGTTGATTACTCATTGGACACTTTAGCGTTCTTGCTTCTGTGTTGCAATAGGATGATTAGATCGACAGCATGGTGCAGGTGTCAGATATCTCAGCTGCTACATAGACATGACGTTACGGATCACTTTGATTGACGTGCCAACTGTTTGCGGTATGCGATGCTAGACTAAGATCAGATCTTTATCTGATGGTATCTGAGCCCCGGCAGATTATCAGGTGTAGATGAAAGTCGAATGTATTAGAAATGGTGGTTTCCGATCACCCACATCTACTCTACAAATGAAATCCCCGGAGCTCTACAGTATTTGCTTATTTATTTAGTAATTTACCGAATACAGTTCCGAACAAGAAGCACATTGTCGCCATCTTATTCTAAAGCAAAGAAAGAAATTTATTCCTATGTCGTTGTGTTTGGCACCTGTTATCTGCATCTGACCTATTCATACCTATCTCTACAGTTTCCTGTTTGTCTATCCTGATTTACTTCAATTTCGTTGGTGGATTATTAGCTTTGTGTAAGTGTTTGTGAAAGTAGCGTTGTGCATAGTTCTCTGCATCGTCCTGTGATTACGAGCAAACTTTCGTGTGTTTATGGCCTAAAGTACATTGTATGTATGTCTACGTAAACGTTAGCGGCGCTGATACAGCCAGCAGTCGCTAGAGGCGCCACTTGCATTCTGCTTGATTATATTGTGAAAGAAACGTAGAGTAGATGACGAGTGAAGGTTTGCTGTATAAGTTCTTAAAAATATATCCAACCCATATACCTTCGCCAGTTCTTTGCCTTCGTCAACCCGCTCTTCCCTGATCATTCTTCTTCTAATTCTCTCTCCTTTCCCTCACTGCTCATCTCATGTTCTCCCGTGGATCATTATACCACGCTGCACCTAGGATCTGGAACGAACTTCCGCCTGAATTCCGAAAATTCACAGCTTCTCCGCGAATCTCGCCGCTCACAAACCGTCACCTGCTTCAAGCCCCTCTGTTTATCACTCCTCAGCATAGGCGTAGACTCTGGGGAGTCAGCCGGGGCACGTGCCCCCCAATAATTGAGGAGCCGGGTCAATGCCCCCCCAAAAATCGAGAGGAGAATTTCTTAAAATATTAAAATATTATATTTCAATATAGAGAAATTTCTTCAGAAACAGAAAAACGTAGACACATAACTGGAATACTATCAGAAATTCATAATGAAAACAAAGATTTATTTTTATCTTTAATATCTTCAATATGAAATAAATTTGCATGTAAGCAAAACGCCCCATTTCATATGCATTAACTGAATTCTCGTGGAAGCCGGAAGCCTCTGCTGACTGTCCAGACCAGAGGTGAAAAAAGTTTTTTTCGGATATTGGTTTTCAAAAAAAGAAAACCACGAAATTTGTTTTTTAGTAAAATGACTTATTCATTTTTGTAGAAGTTATTTTAATGACATTGATTTAATGATTTTTAATTTTCGGAAATCGCAGCTGAATTAAACTGAGTTGGAGCTCTTGTTCATGCCATTTTTCATGACTTTTATGATTCGAAATCCAAAAATCTTAAAACAACCAAAACAACAAGAACCATAAAAACAAAACAAAAAACAATCCAAAAAACAACTTTTTATCTTGAAAAACTTGTTTAAAAAAGCAACTTTTCATCTTGAAAAAACTTGTTTTTTTGCTCCTCTGGTGCCCCCCCCCCAATATTTTGGACAAGTTTACGCCAATGCTCGTCAGGCTTTCCACTCGTGGCACAATAGAAAGCTTAGAAGTGAAGACCAAAGAGAATCTTAAAATACATAATATTTTTAAAGTGGACCTAGTTGACTCGCTAAGAATTTCTGAAATGATCTGATAGAATCAGCGATGAATTGTTCAATTTGTGTGAAGCAGTGAACGTAAATAATCGTGATCTTGGGATTTCTAACGCGTCACTTATAAGGCCAGGCGCAGCGCAACACCTTATTCTACGGTCCTGCGTCATGTTAGAGGGGTTGTCCAGAGATGCCACGAGAAAAGTCGAATCTGTTTTATTTAATACTTAGCAAAATGAAATGCGCTGTGCCTTTATGAAGCGCCTTTTTCACAATCTACGTAAATTAAAAAGTCAACTGAACTCTTAAGAAGACATGGTCTACAAAACAATGTATACTTATCCTGAAACAGATAGAAGCAGTACATCTACCTCTTCTATTCAGTCTTCAATAATTCTTTACATTACATTGTATGTTATTCTATTCTGTACTATTGTATTGTATCGCATTATACAGCAGTCTTTCCATTACTTTACCTTACTTTACCTTACTGTTTCTTCCCTTGATTACATTTCCTTATCATCAAACCTTACCTTCCGTTGTCTTGCCTTATCTTACCTTACCTTGATTTTGCCTTGTCCTACTCTACATTACTTTTCTTACCTTAATCTTGCCTTGGCTAAGATGTATAGTTTCAAAGCGATGGCTTATATAGCGTCAGTAATAACCAACATCAACAGATATGTTTCTCGTGGAAATCCACAAGGCCCTTGGACTGATTCCACTGACGAAGCTCCACGGAAGCGCTCCATTCGCACCGTACTCTGTCGCGTTCTCCCAATTCCAAACGTAAAAGCGGATATTCATCCATCCGGGAAGGTAGGTGTTTGTAGCTTTCCACGTGTGATCCGTAACGAGAAGCGGAGTGGACGCCAGGATTCCAATGGAGGAACCAAAGTTGGCTATCTGAACCGCGATTTCCCGCGATCAGTGTAATACTCATTATAACTGAGAACCAAATATCTTCGCTGGCGAGAATTTGAAACCCCGACCTTTCGATTGATAGCCCAGCACGCTAACCACTAACTATCGAGTACCCCATTTGATCTAAGCCTAAGGAAGTAGTTACTCAGAAAGTGAAAGGTCTCTGAGGTGATACACCGTTCGACAAAGCGTCTATGTCGACTTCACACGATGAGTCTAAGATTCGAACCGAGGCTATCGAGGAATTCTACCAAGTATTGGAATAAAAGCACAACAGAAGATTTGTGTTAGATTTAGATAATTCGCAAAAAGGAAGTAAGTGGACTGCGACACGAACGTCTATTATATAATTAAGATCTTTAAACTGACGTTGACGCGATCACGCAAACGCGGGTAATGGGATTCTACCAATACGGGGTGGACAGTCGTGATCTCCGTCGCATAGGCCTCGTTTGTACTACGGTCCATTTCAAGGCCTAGGTATACCCGCAGTTGTCCCCCACAGTTCAGTCTGTAATATGCCATCCTCTAGGGCAGTGTCTCGCAAACTTTTTTAACTTCCGGCACACTCAATAGAGCAAAGTTTTATCGCGCACACCAATTAAAATGTATTAAAATTACAAAACCAACAGCAATAATTTCAGTTTGTCGTATTTTAAGCTTGTCATTTTAGTCCAGTAATAGCGAGACTAAAGCAGATTTTTATTGACTAATCATCACTAATGCGATGAATGAGCTTGTTTATGAGAGCATAGGCCTATTAACTCAAGACGCGGTTCGATAGCCGACAAGTAGAGACGCATTTCATCATCCACCTTCTGTAGTCGCTGAGGTTTTCCGATTTCATTTCTGTTACAACAGAAAATCCAACTTCGCAGAGATACGAAGATCCAAAAGGCAGCAAACACTTGATTGCTTTCGTGCTCAAGTCTGGATATTGGCTTAGAATTGAGATCCAAAATGCTGACAACTCTTGATAAGCAAAAGAGTCTCTGTAGACCAGATCGTTCTTAAGATCGACGAGACTCTTTTACTTCAGCCATCGTCAGACCGGTACATTCGTGATTTACGAATGGATTGATGGCCCATTCATACTCTTTTGTTTCCAGTGAAGGAAAGTATTTAGTGAATGCTAAAACGAGATTTTCCAGCGTCTCCCTAATTTCCCAATTATTATGCTCTTGTGTGGAGAAGCATCAATGCCTGGACAAACAATCAAACTGTGAATTGCCTGTATTCTAAATCCACAGTTGCAACTTTTCGTTGAATGCCTTCAGTATCCCCATGATTGTGATTATGTTTGCTCTTGCACATTGAAGACTCAAATCTAAGGTGTTCAACCTTTCGAAAAGGTCGTTGAGGAATGTCACTTCAAGCCACCAGTAGCAGTTACAGTTATGCTAGTATCTCCATAATAATGACGTCGAGAGCAGAGGTGAACACATAAATAACATAGAATAGATTAATGTCACTAGAGTTTTTACTTTTGATCACATGCATCGAATATCATAACATAACATAACATAACATAACATAATTCTTTATTGTATCTCATCATAAATCGAACAAGACAGAGAATAGCAAATAAACACAAAAATCAAATGATGATTGAATTTCACAAAAAATAAAAAAAAGACAAATGTGTGTGGCAACTAGGTGGGATACAATAGGGAGCTCCAGAAGGGACTATTGTCCCGCTTAGGAGGAACCCCCATGTAATAACATTAGAGTCAATGCATGACGATCCAGGCAGGTTAGCAACATCATTATAGAGCCTTAGCATAAGTGGTCACAAGACCATTACAAACATCATTAACGTAATATAAAGTAAATAACTGTGAATGAGAAACTATTCTTAAAAATGATAACATTAAAAAGCCGAAAATTGTATTTATGAAATTATTCGTAATAAAGTCAATTTAAGAGACTAGCGAATTTTAGGTTTCTCTCGCGGCACACCTGAAAGCTCGCATGGCACACTAGTGTGCCGCGGCACACAGTTTGCGATACACTGCTCTAGGGTATGCAAGTTTCCACAGATGTTCAAATTCGACGGCGGCTGCTTAGTGATTACAATAATATATATATATATATATATATATATATATATATATATATATATATATATATATATATATATATATATATATATATATATATATAACATAACATAACATCTGTCTTTATTGCATCCAATGACAACGTTTGACAGTCATTTACAACAAAAATTTTTTTTATATAATTAGTACAGAATCTGTAAACTCAGTAACTATGAATTACAAGGTAAAAGGAATTAATACTTATGCAACTTCCCATTTCTTCATATCCACTTCTAACAGGTGAGTTTATGCAGTTGATTGGATTCTTGTAGTCTTGTAATACTAATGGCTTAGCTGAGTTTATGCAGTTGATTGAGTTCTTGTAGTCACAAGAGGCAATGGGTGCCCCTAAGGGACCTAGATCCCGCTGAACGGGGATGCCCTGCTAATAACTAATTACAATTTCAAAGGATGGCACAGCATGGTTGCTCGCCTCACAGTAGCACAATCCAGTACCTGGCTCAATCGTCTTACTCCCTCCCCGCTTGGAGGCGCTTAATACTTATGGCTTAACTAAACTTAACTAAACTTAACTAACAAACCTTAAGTAACAACACTCACGAGCCGGGCCCCGTCTCCACCAAGCCACTAAAGTCAAAATCAAATCGTGCTTTTTGGTTATTTATCCAGTATCATTACATGCGACAGAAGAAAGCTTTTTATTTGCTTCTTGAACAAATGCCTGTTCTGCAACGAACGAATTTCGACTGGGATCTGTATATATATATATATATATATATATATATATATATATATATATATATATATATATATATATATATACATACATATATATATATATATATATTCTTTAATTAAGCGCCTGCAAACGCACTGCGCTGTACAGTAAACATATATATAGTAGAAACGGCAGCCACGCAGGGCGCCTTACATACATGTAGACAGTATACATAGAAACACATGGTAACAGTTTTACAGGAGTCGAATATAACTATATTTAAGCGGCAGCACATGGCGCCAATCATGCCCTACTATTCATTTAACCACCGCCACCTAGCGAGTGGAAGGCTGAAAAAACCTAACTGGGATCTACGGGGTTCGATCTTGGTACCTTCAGCTCTTCACGCCAGTTTAAGCCCTTTCTGGTTGATTAACCCTATGTGAAGGCAGAGGAGCTAAAAGCACGTGATCTTTTTTGTCAGATTATGAAGTCAGAATGATTTCATAATCTGTAGCGGATGCGAACTACTGCTGTAGTTCTAAAACACTAATGCTTTTTACTGCCACTGATCATATAAGGGCATGTTTCGTGACAGTTCGGATTTTGAATTTTCACTTCTCTTTCTGACTAATTCGGCTATATATATAATGATGCAAATAATTTTAAAACAGCTATATATATATATATATATATATATATATATATATATATATATATATATATATATATATATATATATATATATATATATATATATATATATATATATATACACTGATCGCGGTTATTTTTCGCGGTCTTGGCATGTTTCGTTATTGCGCGGTTCTTTATAATGGTAACAGTCTGAACTCGAATGGAATTAAAAAGTAACTCTATGGTATACTTGGCATGTTTCGTTATTGCAAGACCGCGAAAAATAACCGTGATCAGTCTATATATATATATATATATATATATATATATATATATATATATATATATATATATATATATATATAGCCGTTTTAAAATTATTTGCATCATTAGCCTACATATTTGCTTGTAAAATCATATATACGTGTACATATATAAATGATTCATGTATATAAGTGTGTGTTTGTCATTGTGTGTGAATCAGTAAGAGCACAATATACCATTTAAGGCATACGTCATAGGGCCTGCAGTTGACTTTCGATTTGTCACCAGTCCTATCAATCAGTAGGCCCTGCTATATTTTCCATCAGGTGGTCACGAACAATGATATTTGGAGAGCTGATCGATGACCAGGAGTGGTATTTAAGCGATGACAATTTCCACCCTAAGGTATAGATCAACAGTTATAACCTCGACAATTTGCGTAATGCTATATAATAGAGCAACATAAATTTACGTTTGAGGCCAAGACAGCGGTTATTCTGAATTGGTTTCAAGAAAAAGCGCAGTTGGCTGTTTCTGAAAATTTGTGAAAAGTTACAGCAAGATTTAGAGACATAGAAATCGAGTGATTAGAACTGTTCGGAATCATTCTGAACTCAGTGGTTGGGTTTGAGGTATTGAACAACATTAAGTGAACTCCGGTGATTGACAGCTGATATCAATTCCACCTACGATATCGCTGAAGTTCTAAAACGTTGGAGTTGACTCTACAAGTGAATCCTTGAGTCGTCGAAGATGTGCATCTGCTCGCTCCTTTCCTGCATTTCAAGTTGGGTCAGCAAGGCTCATCTGGCCGTCATATTTCTCTGGACGGCTGGTATACTATGCAGCATCAGTTTCGTGTCTCCTTTCTGGATGAGGAGGTTGCCAGCTGCAGCTTACTTAATATTGTGGGAAGCGTGTCCACGTAAAGATATCGGGCTCTTGGCCGAATGCTGCGCGGTAACGAAGTGTGAATGGGTTTGGGAAAATGGATTTGACCTCGAAAGAAGGATGCCAGGTAAGCAAACCGGGTCTTGGACAACTATGTTACATAATGTATAATAGGAATTCTTCGTTCGAATAACAATGATCTGCTCTCGCTTAAATGCTGAAGTAGTTTTGAGGAACTGGTGAAGTTGGAATTCTTTGTGGACAGTTTTGTAATATTCTTACCTATTAAATCATCCAACAGTACTGGTAAACAGTCTGAACTCACATGAAATTATAAAGCAACTCTATGGTATACTTGATAATGGCAATGGTGCTGGAACTTCTTTACATGTATGTAACTGGATTTGTGTAAAGCACATTCTACATATCCCTCAATCCCTCAGTAGCACTGAGAAAATGATTCTGCGTCTTAATTAACATATCTTGGAAATGAAGAAGAAGAACAAGTAGTAGTAGGCCCCTATTAACAGCATAATACAAGTATTGGTAGATGAATTATTGGTAGTAGTGGTAGAAGAAGATGATGAAGATAATGGTAGTGATGATGAAGATGACGATGTAAAAAAGTATTAGTCGAAGAAAATGAAGAAGTAGTAGTATTAGTAATACAAGAAGAAGCAAAAAGTAGTAGAATAAGAAGAAGAGCAGTCCCCAGAGCTAGACCGAGAGACAGCCATGGGCAGAGTTTAAATAGCACAGTAGGAATATTCGTTGGACGATTTTCAAAGGAATGGACCAGCGTGCGAGAGTGCACGGTGCTTTCGTGTTGTCGTACGACAGCGAGGAGCCAGCAGATCTCCATGGGGCGCCAAGCGTTATCAGCCCAGAGGCGCGTTTACCAGTAGGCGCACTAGGCGCGCGCCTAGGGCCCCCAAATCCCAGAGGGCCCCCAAACGAAGGAAAATATTATTTCAAATGATAAAAAACAACATTTGTGAATTCTGAATTATTTTAAATATAACCTATTTTTATTTTTACATTTTAGCATTCACACAATAATATATTATTGTATTAAATCAGATAACTTCACATTCCCTAAAAATGGCTTCAATAACTAATCATAATTACAGTGCACAGTGTCAATTACACTCACAAAACAGCTTCAACTTCGCGGGTTTTTACACAGCAGCACATTGTATTCGGACATTTATAATAAAGCGCTTCTAGCGGGAGAGCCACTCAGAGGCGCTTCCACTGCGAGAAACCCGAGTGAAAAAACAAGTTTCAAGAAAGATAAAAGGGGAAGAGACGTTTCCTGAGAGAATAGAAAATGAACGGACAGAGAAAGCTCATTCCAAAGGGCAGGGCCAATAGAAGCAAAAGACCTAGATTGAACCAGTGAAGTCCTGACACGGGGAACGAGGAGGTCCAAACGGTCATAGGAAGAAAGAGGACGGAGAGAAGCAGCAGAGTGAGGGCGATGAATTAAATCACATAAATATTTCGGAGCAAAACCAAGTTGAGCCTCAGAGACAAGGGTGAGGACCTTGAATTGAATGCGGGCAGAAAGTGGGAGCCAGTGGAGTTCTTCTGCCATAAAGGTGGTGATATGAGAGAATCGAGAAAGACGGGCAATTAGTCTAGCAGCAGTACTGAGAACGGACTGAAGAGGAGCGAGACGAACCTTGGGAAGACCATTGAAGAGAGAATTACAGTAGTCAAGTCTAGAGCAGACAAATGCATGGACAGTCGAAGTGAAAATCGGAGATGAGACAGAGCGACGGATAGCCCTAAGGCGCATTAGGTGAAAGTGGGAAATGCGGGTGAGTTTGGAAATATGTTCAGTAAAGGTGAGAGAATTGTCAAGGGTCACTCCTAAATCGCGAACGCTAGACGAGAAAGAAATCGGAAAAAAGCACATGATAGGCTAAGCACTACCAGAGTCTCAGACTCTGATTCTATAAGTTCAGAAGGGCCCCCAAAATGTTTGCGCCTAGGGCCCCGTTTTGTGTAAACGCGCCTCTGTATCAGCCGTTACTCGAAAGCCTTGGAAATGGAACTAACACATGAAAAGCACATCAACAGCACATCTGACACAAAGTAGTAGACGAAACTCTATTGTTCGATGTTTTCAGTGAGAGCGAAGAGAGGCTATAGCAATTATAAATTCCAGGGCCTTTGCATTATGAAACCTGTGCTGACTAAACCACTCTTCAACAGGGCCCGGTGTTAAGAGGATTGTCGTAATGGGAGACTGATATTTGAAATAAGTCTCTTCTTTAGTCACATCAAACTGTGTGGCTTGAGGGCGAATTAATTAATTAATTAACCTCTATTGCGCCACCGTCTAATGCGCAAGGCATAAACCGACGGTGCACCAAAACCAAGCCACAGGTATTTATATATGAATGTCTTATTAATGCATGCATTTGATATGTTTTGATCAATAGAATGGCTTCGAGTGATACAGTTTCTCTTCCTGTCTGGCCTCCTCCTTCTACTTCCAGTCTTAGTTATGTCTCCGCTTCGCTTCTGCTGTCAATGCGGTCGAATGTCAGTCGGCATCTCCAGAGTTTTCGCGATCTTCACATTCCTCTCTGGTGAGCATCAAGAAATTCATCTTCGTGGTTATGGTTAATGTTAGATTAAAAATTTTGGAAATATGCTGATGGTTTCGGTTGTGGATGGAAATGATGGTGACGATGGTGATGATATTGGCGATGATTTTGATGTTGTAAAAGAAATTGGCGAAATAGTGATGATGATGATGATGATAATGTTGATGTTGATATTTATCAATTGCAGTGACGAAAGTGATCATTATCATGATTTTGATACAGTGGAACAATGAGTTGATGCTGGTGATGATAATATCTATGATGACGACGATAATGATGATTACAGCGATGACGTTATCGATAATGATAATAATGATAGCAGCTATATAATATTGTTATTCTTGTCGATGATGAGGACGATGATGATGATGATTTTGGTGATTAAGAAGATATACCGAAAAACACTGCTTTCTGTTTCTATAGCTTGTCTCTGTGGAAGCGCTGCCATCTACTTCTTCTACAATATTATCTTTATCGATAACAACATTACTCAGACATTAACTCAGGTCACTATCTGGTCCTTTGGCTTTGTGATCGGTGGCGTTGGTACCTGTTTCACCCTCGCATCCTCCATGTTCTGGTACCTTGATAGCAAGCGACAGGTCGGCTCCTTGACCTTTCAAAACAAGAACTAACAAAATCGTGAACGACTTACATTTTTGAAGCGATAGAATTGCACAAAACGCTCAGTTATAATTGTACATTGTACAATTGTAATTATAATTAATTAAAATAAATCCAATCGCATTGGAATCTAATGCATAAAGCACCAAAGTGATCTTATATAGGCTATCTATCTATCAGACGTATGAAACGACAAAGGTATAGTTTATCCTGCTTTGGTATTTTGTCAAGAGGCAGCATTTGTTCGACTGCGTTTGTAATCGTAATCTCAGAATATCTTTCGCGCCTTCTGCCCAAGAGAAGCTGGTTCTTCTCTAATTTATGGGGCGCTTATGCCATTTACGAACGTATTGGAAGTTGCAGTCATTCAAGAAAGTTGTAGTCTCCAGGGTAAATAATAAAAGTATATATGTATTTACAGATGTATCCATGTATGTTCGAATGTTTTGTATATAATATGTCTGTCTGTCTGTCTGTCTGTATGTAAGTATGTATGTATGTATGTATGTATGTATGTATGTATGTATGTATGTATGTATGTATGTATGTATGTACGTCTGTCTGTCTGTCTGTGTCTGTCTGTATGTATGTATGTATGTATGTATGTATGCATGTATGTATGTATGTATGTATGTATGTATGTATGTATGTATGTATGTATGTATGTATGTATGTATGTATGTATGTATGACATTCAGTATAATGTATTTTAAGTACTTCGCAAAAAGCTGTATCTATGACCATCTAACAGACTGAATCAAGTGCATTATAAGACAGTTAGCAAACGTATGCTGCACATAGTCAAAGGCAACAGCAGGCTACGTAAGACTACGTAAGACTGTTGCAGGAGAATGGCCCAACACACGATAAGTCACAATGGGTTGGAGTTGACGTTTCTCAGCGTGGCACTTGAATATCTCTATGGGCCGCAGAGCGCAACGATGGGTTGAGACTGGAACACAGAGGTCTTTGATGTCTTCCGGAGTATTGCCAACAGCTGAGGCACTTGTCAGTTTGATGTTGTTGATGTTTATCAGCCGAACATTTCCTTCTCCATTTCGGGCTTTCATTTGGTGAGAGCAATCTGACGGGAATCGTTTAGCAAGTTTGCTTTGGATTGATGAGTTAAATTGTTCTTCTATGAAGATACTATAAGCTCACTGTCCACTAAAAGACAATTCGGTTGAAAGATACACTGCCTTCAAGAGAACTCTCCGATCGAAGATGACCGAATTGATAACACCAGATCTCGTTCTGATTCAACAGCTTGTATCTTCTAGACATCCAAACGGATGAAAGCAACAATTATTGATTATAATACAGTAACCTTATCTGCATTGTTCATCAGAACTAACAAATAAACAATACTCAAAAAATACCATTACGATGACGGTGAAAAGCAAAAATCAAAAACTGATGAAGTCTAAAGCAGTCGATCACGACGAAGACCAGACTAATTAATTATAACATTATTAATAGATGAATCGTTGTCCTTGTGAAAGCAGGCGATGGAGAAAGAAACCGTTTTCAGCAGGTCATGTTACATGTCCTATTTGCTAGTTTAGAAGGTTTCAGTGCGCTTTCAACATTATTACCATGCGCAGTTCTAAATGTCAGATTCCAGACCACAACTGGCCGCCCGAGAAAACCCAGCCACTGTATCCGGTTTAAATCGGATCCGACTTATAGCAATTATTCGCCATTCACGACTCCAGGCACCACGCCCTGTCACCGGTAGAGGGCGATCCTTCCGGCAGAGATTGGCAAATTAGCGCAAGGCACCAGTAGCGACATCTTTCGAACTGAATGTAATGGTCAGGCATCGAATCTGAGCGACTAAACTAATTTCCCACTGTTACGTCTCACACTAGAATGTATGCATGCATGTATTTGTGTATGGATATATGTATATGCATCGTATGTGTATGTATTTAATACTATTTATGCATGTATTTATATATGAATGCATGCATGTAAGCATATATGTATGTATCTGTAAGTATGGCTGTCTGACTGGCTTTACATACATTGCAAATATATGCTGATCTGGACTACTGTTAGATAGAACATTTGCGAGTTAGCACCATCCAACACAGAAGAAGGCGCAAAACAGATATCGCGAACGCATGTATACTGAAAATGCGATGATGTTTATTAGGTATTGAAATGTGATGCATACAATAAATGCGATGTTTTAGTGATACTGTTTTTAATGCGATTGTGTATCTTAACAATATTTTTACCGTGTTATTTAAATAACTGGTGTTGGCGTAATTATTGTTAGGGGCCAATTTAAGCTGCTATGTAAGACACTGTAGATGGAGCTTATATAAAGTGTGATGTCTTTACGAAGAACTGTTTTAAATGCGCTTGTTTATCTTAACAGTTTTATATCGTTTATTATAAAGAACTAATATTGGCGTAATTGATTTCATGTAATTAGAATTGTAACGACATAACATTGCTAAATCCTACACGTTTTCTTTAATGAATATTTCAGCTACTGCATAGGGTAATGTTAATGAAGAGTTAGTACAACTTGTTGTGATTTTTCCTTTCTATGTAAATCGCATGTGATACACACTGATAATAATATAATGCATCTGCTATTAGTTTTGTTGACATAAAACTTGGACGCGTGTTTTGAGGTTTTTTAAATGTTTGCAGTAGTGTTCTTGTGACATGAAAATTAAAAGTTTATTCAAGAAATCATTGCCTGCTTTTAATTTTTATGTGAGTATACCTGTCTGTATCTATGAATTCATGCATGTTTGTTTGATTGTATGCATGCATGCATGTATATGTATAAAAGTATTCTTGTAGCCACGTATCATGTCTATGTACGAATGTATGATAAATGTATGAATGTATGTATGCCTATGTAGGCCCTAATAATGTGTGTGTGCATGTAACTTTGTATGCATAAATGAATGCTTGCATGTACGTATGCAGTCACAACAGATATCTTGAAACCAGGTTTATACGACTCTATATATCTGTCGTGGTCTACGCGGGTGCATGCATCAAGGGAAGAAAACCGACGCGTCAACAAGCTTGTTTACAACGCACGGAAAATTCTGCAGCAAGCTGTCAACATTAATTCGTTGCATGCAACAAGGATATACGTGTTCAGTAGGACTTTCCAGGGAAAAGTACAGTGACGTCACAGAACGTTCTGGAATCCGGGAGAACTCTATATAAGATAGACCTGATGTACATTAAGGGCCTTTTGACGAAGATTTGTAAACGTTGAAACATTGCTCGTATAACGTTCAATCGAGACCAGCCAACCTGTGTGCTGTCTACGATTGTGATATTTGATAGACGAGTTGACTTACTCTACACTTAATCGACTTTATTTTTAAATAAAGATCTTTTAATAGTTCCTTTGTTGGTTCGTCGTTGCGATCGAAGGAGTCGACCGCGACATTATTGGTGTCAGAAGTGGGATCATCGGTGTTGGATCCGGTGAAGAAGACGCGAGCCGGCGGAGGAAGGAGTCAACCCGGAGGATCAAGAGACGGTCTGTTCCAGACAGCGAGCGGATCGAGACGCCTTTCTACCGTGGGAGACGGGTGAATCGGCATACGACAGTCGGACGGACGAAGTGCGTCGTTCGGCTGAGACAGCAGAAGACAGCAGTCAACATACGGGTAAGATCCTAGGTGTTGTCGTGGCTGAGAAGGAGAAAAGAGAGTGGAGTTGCAGCCGAGTGGGAGGCAGCCATTATTTCTCTTTCAATATCTGCTGATTATTTCTTTGAAATTTGATCCATTGTTGTGATCGAGGCCAGACTTGCGTGAGCTTGTATAGTTCTTGCGTACTTGGCGAGTGTACTTCTTTGGATACTGCATAGTTGCACTTTGGGTTGTGGAATTTTCCTTTTGTGTGGCGGGTTTGCCGCGTGGTGTCTGTTTTTTTTTGTTGATTGTTGTTGACTGACTGTTTGTAAAAATGGAAGCGTTGCCAACAGAGATGCAAGCGAATATTCGCAAAATGTCGTCTGAGCGCCTTAGGATGTATCTTATGAAGGCAGGAAGGGACGAAGATGATGTTCTGTCATGGGATCGAAATCAATTAATGGAAGAATGGGCCATGGAGATTGGAAAAGAGGAAGAGGAATTTAAGGGTAGTCCAATATCTCCAACAGGAGTGGATTACGAGCTGCAGAAGCGCCGTCTGGAGTTCGAAATCCGTAAATATGAAGAACAAAGGGAGGAACGGAGGGAGAAGGCAGAAAAAGAAAGGGAGGAACGGAAGGAGAAGGAAGAAAGAGAAAGGGAGGAACGGAAGGAGAAGGAAGAAAGAGAAAGGGAGGAACGGAAGGAGAAGGAAGAAAGAGAGAGGGAGGAACGGAAGGAGAAGGAAGAAAGGGAGGAAAAAAGGAGAGAGGAAGAAAAGAAGGAACGGAAAGAGAAAGAAGAAAGAGAAAAGAAGGAACGGAAAGAGAAAGAAGAAAGGGAGAGGAAGGAAAAGCAGGAAGAACGAAATGTTAGAGATTCTTTAGCAAGTCGTACTAAGCGTTATAGTGATGCCCTTAAGAATATTCTTTGGAAATTTCCTTCCGACCCTATAGAAATTCCAGGTTTCTTTGATCACTTGGATGGTTTGTTTAATGTGTATGAGGTGGATGAAGATGTTAGAGCAAAATTATTGCTAGCCATTTTAAGTGAAAGAGCTAAGGCATTAACCATGCGCCTTACTGAGGCACAGCTCCATGACTACAAATTCCTGAAGGAGTTTTTGCTAAGGGAGTTTAAGATAAGCCCTTCAAATCTTAGAGCCCGATTTTGGTCGTTGCACAAAGCATCGGACGAATCATTTACGATCTATTCATCCAAATTGCGTGTGGCTCTTATGTATTATTTGAAAAGTAGAAAGATAACTGATGAGTTTGATAAACTTGTAAGTTTATTGGTTGCGGATCGGCTTAAGGAGTCCTTGTCGAAGGCTTGTTTAGATTATATCTTGGCCCAAGAAAAAGAGGAGTGGTTGAGCTGTGAAGACATAGCTAATGCGGCTGACATTTATGTAGCGTCGCATGATGGTGGGAATGACTTAGTATGCCGTAGTCATCCGACACCGAAGTATAACAATTGGACGAGAGGTCAACCACATGTTCAAGTCAATAACCAGACAGCTCAACCCAAGTCTCCCAAACCGGAAATAAGGGGTGAAGCCAAGATAGGTGCGAGGGTGTCTCAGGAGGAGGCCAAGGTAAAGGGTCTCTGTTTCCTATGTCATCAGAAGGGTCATATGGCAAGGGAGTGTCAGACCAAACCAAGTTCTAAAAAGGTGAGTACTTGTATATCTGGGAACCCAACTGAAGAAGTGACCGACTTATTTGTTGAGAAGGTCAACGTGTTGCATGAGATACCTGAACAGGTAAAGCAGGGGAATTTATTGGATAATTCTAAACCAATAGGGTTGGAAACTGCTGTAAGGGTATACGAGAATAGTATTGATGGATTACACGAGAGGTCGTATATCAATGTACAGATTGAAGATCTCCCTTCTCAGCCAGCATTATCTGATTCAGGAGCAGAAATTTGTTGTATTGATAAGAAATTAATTGAGTCACTAAACTTACCCGTGATTAAACGGATTAATATAATTGGTTTTCATGGAGAAGGATGTAAGGCAGATGTAGTATACCTACAAATGAAATTAGCTAATTCAATGGATGGAACGACAAACATTGCGCCATCTTTGTGCGTCATGTTCGCTGCAGTCCCTGAACTAAATGAACGGGTTATTTTGACACCCCATGTTGTGGACCTATTAAGGGATAGTTCGCAATATGTAGTGATGGTAGCTGGCGTAGATCGATGTGTACAAATAAATAAAGGGGCAGAAGAAGATAACTTAGAAGTTAATATCGAGAAAAGTAACAGCAACGAATCCTTGCCGTCAGAAGTGAATGAATATTCTCAGGAGCAACTAGTTGATGATTTAGATAATTTTCTTGATGTTGAGTCAACAGAGTTCAAGTCTGATGAGGGAGTAGCGAATAATGATACTTTATTGCGTGAGCAACAGAATTGTCACAATCTTATATCTTGCTGGCAACAAGCGAGACAGAATAAAAATAATTTCTTTATAGATAATAACCTCCTGTACCACAAAGGGGAAATTATGGGACATAAGGTTAATCAATTATGTTTACCGGAAGATAGAATCGAGGTTGTCTTGCGAGTAGCACACGATGCCCCATGTGCTGGGCACATGGCTTTTAAGGCAACGAGAGCCAGGATCAAATTAAACTTTTGGTTTCCAAGAATGGATGAGAGGATTCGCGAATATTGTGCGTCTTGTCAAATTTGTCAACTAAGAACTCCAGTTAAAGTGGCAGATCGAGTCCCGATCACTCCTATTCCGAGGGCGGATGAACTCTGTTTTAACCATCTAAATATGGATTGTATTGGCCCTATGGTAGTGACTGGAGAATCCAACCAATCGAAACCCCAGTACAATTATGCTCTGGTTCTGGTGGACAAATTTTCTCGTTGGCCGATGGCGTATCCTCTTAGATCGCTGAATGCAAAGGGAGTTTGTGAAGCTCTGTTGCAAGTTTTTACAACTTTTTCTATTCCAAGGATCATCAGTTCTGATTGTGGTACCAACTTTACCAGTCGTTTGACGAAAGAATTCTTGCGGCGAATGGGTTGTAGTCCCAGATTTAATACCCCTGGACATCCTGAGGCAGCTGGATTGGTTGAAAGATGCAACCAAAGCTTGAAAACCATGATCTTTAAGCTTGCTCAATCTGATCCTCGTGGATGGCACCAATTGTTACCGTTTGTTCTGTGGAGCCTTAGAGAAAAACCTTCAGGCACGACTCATATTTCGCCATTCACTATGGTTTATGGAACTCTTCCTCGGGGTCCACTTAGTGTGTTGAAGGAATCGTGGGCTGGCGAACGAAAAGTACCTCTTAACTTAGGTAAATCACCCGAAGAGTATCTCCAATCACTGAAGGAAAACCTCGAATTCGCGAAAGTTTATGCAGATTACTATAGTGATATAGAAACAAAGCGGTATGCAGATTATTATAACTTGCGTAGTACTGACAGAAAATACGAAGTTGGAGATAAAGTAGCAGTATTAGCACCAGATTTTGGTAGTTCTAAATTTTATAGTCGATGGCAAGGTCCTGCTACCGTAGTCAAGGTTAAATCCCCATATTCTTATATAGTAGAAATAGAGGGAAAACAAAGACATTTACACGCAAATAAGATCAAGCGATACCATGAACGACTCGAACAAGCGATGATCAATAGCTGTTCAGTAATTGTTGATCAAGATGAAGAATTTGGTATAGTAGAGGTTGTAGATCAGGAAGAACGTGAACAAATAAGCCCGAGTAAGCGAATTGATCCTCTGATTATAGCGCATCTTTCGCAAGAGGAACAGAAGCAACTTTTTGAAGTTTTGGATCGGCACACGGCAGTATTTGTGGATAAACCTGGGTATTGTCCAGTATTAGAACATGAAATTAAGATAACTCATGATTTCACTCCTAAGCGTTTAAGGGCATATAAAGTACCTGAGCTACTTAAACCTGAAGTACAACGCCAGATAGAAGAAATGTTGGCATTAGACATCATTCGACCATCGAAAAGTGAAATGGCCAGTCCGGTAGTTTGCGTTTTAAAGGGACCCAAAGGTCAAAATGGCGTTCGATTGGCAATTGATTATCGCCATGTTAACAAATATTCTCTAGGTGATTGTTACCCGACCCCAGACATTGCTGACGTCTTACAAAAGGTGGGACGGGCAAAGTTTATTAGTGTTTTCGACGCGAAATCGGGGTATTGGCAAATTCCAGTTCGGAAAGAACATCGATGGCTTACGGCATTCGTATGTGATGCAGGACTTTTTGAGTTCACAAGGATGCCGTTTGGACTCAAGTCCGCTAGCAATACCTTTATTCGTGCTATGACCCAAGTTTTACATCCAGTGCGAAGTTTTACCGAACCATTCGTCGATGATATGGCAGTGGTTTCAATGAATTGGAATGACCATTTAGAACATCTAGAGAAATTCTTGCAAACTATTGAGGAAGCAGGACTCACTTTGAATTTAAGAAAATGTAATTTTGCACAAAACAAAATAAAGTTTGTTGGCCATATAGTAGGGTCAGGTTGTATTGAACCTGATCCAGGTAAGATCGCTACGATCAATGATATCCATCCTCCAACAACAAAGAAAGAAGTTAGAAAGGTTATGGGTTTTTTCAGTTACTTTCGAAATTTTATACCTGCTTTAGCTGAAAAAGCACGGGTAATAACTGATTTGACACGAGATAACATACCTACGAAGGTGCCTTGGGAGCAAAAGCATCAAGAAGCACTAGATAAGTTAAAGGATGATCTCAGTAAAGCTACACAGTTGCATACCATTGATTTCACTAAGGAATTTGGTTTAAGTGTTGACGCAAGTGCCACCGCGGTCGGGTGTTGCTTGTTTCAGTGGACCGAAGAAGGTCAAGAAAAACCAATTGCTTTTGCTAGCCTTAAACTTACAGATACACAGATGCATTGGTCTACAATTGAGAGAGAGGCTTTCGCAGTAATTTGGGCACTTAAACGATTCAAGTCATGGATATTCTTATCAAAGATAATCATTTATTCAGATCATAATCCTTTGTCTTATCTCACAGATGCAAGCCCTAAGAGTGCGAAACTGACTCGTTGGGCGTTAGCATTGCAAGAGTTTAACGTGGACTTTCGATATCGTCCTGGACGTCAGAACACGGTGGCTGATTTCCTCTCTCGGTTGTGACTCGGATGGTGAAGGGGGGAAATGGCCCGACACACAAGGATCGAGCCCGCAAATTGTATAGATAAATTGACTAACTGATGTGTTTTGTTTTGTTTGTATATGCTGTGTCGAGATGGAGTCTGGAGGCCCGGCTTGATTGTGATGACCCGTTCGGGATGGTGCTGAAGACGTGTCATCATCTGAGGGCGGAGGGAATGTCGTGGTCTACGCGGGTGCATGCATCAAGGGAAGAAAACCGACGCGTCAACAAGCTTGTTTACAACGCACGGAAAATTCTGCAGCAAGCTGTCAACATTAATTCGGTGCATGCAACAAGGATATACGTGTTCAGTAGGACTTTCCAGGGAAAAGTACAGTGACGTCACAGAACGTTCTGGAATCCGGGAGAACTCTATATAAGATAGACCTGATGTACATTAAGGGCCTTTTGACGAAGATTTGTAAACGTTGAAACATTGCTCGTATAACGTTCAATCGAGACCAGCCAACCTGTGTGCTGTCTACGATTGTGATATTTGATAGACGAGTTGACTTACTCTACACTTAATCGACTTTATTTTTAAATAAAGATCTTTTAATAGTTCCTTTGTTGGTTCGTCGTTGCGATCGAAGGAGTCGACCGCGACAATATCATTCTCTAGCCTGTGTTAAAGAGCAGTGCAGCACTAGTCATTGAAAAGGAGCTACGAAATCGGTCCCTGTTAAAAGAGCAAAGTAAGATTAGCTCGACGTGAGATGTTACTATAGACACCGGATACAAACAATATTTGCGAGTTATCAACAGCGGGTTGTATAGGAAAGTCAATGACCTATAATACACGCTGAGAGTTAGTTCACCTGTAGCTAAATAATGGTTGATCTCTCGATCTCTCCCTCTGTCTCTTTCTCTACGTCTCTGTCTCTGTCTCTCATGCTTCGTGCCTTCTTGACGTAAATAAGGATGTTCGCAAGCTTCTAGTTTGATGGTACATAAAAGTCCGTTTTAGTGACTTTATGAAACAAGTGCAAAGTTGCTTGAAAATATTTTAATTACTTTCTGTTTACTTTCTATGACAGTCAAAGTTCACTAACACACAGGTTTAGCAGTGGCGAATTTAGCCATAGGAGTGAGAGGCTTTTCGCCCTCGCGCCCCTCTGGTGGCGCGTGGTCCCTCAAGACCACGACCCTCATGGTGGGAGATTAGTTAAAGCCATACCCATAGTAGTTTAATTGTATGAAGCATGCTAACCTTGTCCATACTGCATAATTTTCTTCTTCTTTTCACTTACTTGCTAGATGGCAGTTGTAAAGATCCGGCATTGGTGTGTGTGTATTTGGTTTGATGTGTGTGTGTGTGTGTGTGTGTGTGTGTGTGTGTGTGTGTGTGTGTGTGTGTGTGTGTGTGTGTGTGTGTGTGTGTGTGTGTGTGTGTGTGTGTGTGTGTGTGTGTGTGTGTGTGTGTGTGTGTGTGTGTGTGTGTGTGTGTATTTAATTTGTTGTTTGTGTGTGTGCGCTGTCAGCCGTCTATGCTTTTTCAGGGGTGAGCTGTCAGCCGTCTATGCTTTTTCGGGGGTGCGCTGTCAGCCGTCCATTGAAATGCGTAGCTGCGCTGTCAGAAGTCAATTACTAACTACTCACGTCAACGTTAACGGCGCTGATGCAGCCAGCAGTCGCTAGAGGCGCCACTTGCATTCTGCTTGATTATATTTTGAAAGAAACGTAGAGTGGTGACGAGTGAAGGTTTGCAGTATAAGTTCTCTAAAATATATATTCAACCCATGTACCTTCGCCAGTTCTTCGCCTTCGTCAACCCGCTCTTCCCCGATCATTCTTCTTCTAATTCTCTCTTTTCCCCCTCACTACTCATCTCATATTCTCCCGTAGATCATTATATAAACCACGCTGCACCTAGGATCTGGAACGATCTTCCGCCTGAATACCGAAAATTCACAACTTCTCCGCGAATCTCGCAGCTCACAAACCGTCACCTGCTTCAAGCCCCTCTGTTAATCACTCCTCAGGCTCAACACTAGTGGCACAATAGAAAGCTAAGAATTGAAGACCACAGAGAATCCTAAGCATACATAATACTTTTTTAAGTGGGCCTAGTTGACTCGATAAGAAATTCTGAAATGATCTGATAGAATCAGCGATGAATTTTTTCGATTTGTGTGAAGCAGTGAACGTAAATAATCGTGATCTTGAGATTTTGTAATGCGTCACTTAAAAAGCCAGGCGCAGGGCAACACCTTATTCTACGGCGCTGTCAGAAGGGTTGTCGAAATCGTTATATTTAATACTTAGCAAAATGCAATGCGCTGTGCGTTTATACAGCGCCTTTTTACAATCTGCGTACATTTAAAAAGTCAACTGAACTCTTAAGAAGACATGGTCTACAAAACAATGTGTACTCATCCTGAAACAGAAAGAAACAGTAAATCTACCTCTTCTATTCGATCTTTAATAATTCTTTAATAATGCTATGTATAGTATCACATTGTATGTTATTCTATTCCACACTATTGTATTGTATAGTAGTCTTTCCTTTACTTTACCTTTACTTTACCTTACTGATTCTTCCCTTCCTTACCTTTCCTTATCATCAAACCTTACCTTCCTTTGTCTTACTTTGTCTTACCTTTCCTTGATTTTGCCTTGTCCTACTCTATATTACTTTTCTTACATTAATCTTGCCTTGGCTAAGATGTATAGTTTACAAAGCGATGGCATATATATAGGGCCAGTAGTAACCAACATCAACAGATATGTTTCTCGTGGAAATGGCCCTTGGACTGATTCCAATGACGAAGCCGTAATCATTCGCACAGTACTCAGTCGGTTTGGAATCGCTAAAACATGGCAAGGAGATGTTTGTAGCTTCCACGTGTGGTCTGTCGCTAGAAGCTAAGTGGACGCCAGAGGGCCACTGACGGAACCAACGTTGGCTATCTGAACCGCGATCTCCCTCGCCGACGGTCGCCGTTTCGTCTTCCCACAGTGTGGGATCAGTATAATGCTCATTACAACTGAGAACCAAATTTCCGTCCTGACGAGGATTTGAAACCCGACATCTCGATTGATAGTCCAGCACGCTAACTAATACACTATCGAGCACCCTCACTTAGTCTGGTTGTCTCCATTGTCATCGATGCGAGCATAATAGCAAGCTGAACTCGTGATTGTGTTCAGTCACGCGTACCCGGATATCAGACGAGCTAGCCACGCTCTTTTTAAAATCAGTGCAATTAGCTTTATAAGATATTGGTCGTTCAATCCTGTGACCATGAGTTAAGCAGGATGAAGACAAAATCAGACTGAAAGAGCTTTACCACACTGCCTAAATATCTTGTCTAAATATCCAAGAGCATGACCTGCAAGAGTTAGAGGCACGTTCTCTGCTCACAAGATCCAGAAGCAAGACCTATACTCCCAGAGTCAGAAACACATTCTCTGCTCAAAGTATCCAGAGGCAAGACTCATGCTCCCACAGTCACAGGCACAATCTCTTAATTTAAATTTAAGCAAATTTTTTACAATCAACAACTGCATCTAGTCTCAGATCTGCCTCTGATCTGTTCTGAACTCTACAGTTTAGGCCTTGGCCTTTGTTCGTTTTAGCCTAAAACAATCCTGTGTTAAGTAGCATGTTGCTTTATGTGTACTTCATAGCAAAACTTTAACGTATCCTTCTTCCAAAACGTGGTCCAGGACCTGCATTAACTTAGCAACGAAGATGATCAATCTGGTTGGTTAAACCAGGCGATACGACTCGAATCTGTCATCCTTACTACTGTACCACATTAACACGACACTTAGATTTCAACTGTCTATTGAAACGTTAATTCATTCGAATTATTGTATAGTGAGTTATTTATTAATTTATGGAGCTTTTTAGGCTGAATCAGAGGAGTGGATAAATGTTGGCTAGGGGGCCAAGACAGCGTCATATAAATGCCTTCATACAACAGTTAGGTCCTGACAAGTTAAATGCAGATTACAAATATGTAAATCGATCCATTTCTGATTGACGATCCCGATGTGATGGCAAAGCAGATGAAGCACGTGATCCTACACTTGTCTCAGATTAGGCTATGTTATGAAGTCACGACAGTGATTTCATAATCTGTAGCGGGAGTTCTAAGACAATTGGTTTTGATTGCAACTGGTCATAATTATAAGAGTATGTTTCTTGGAAGTGTGGATTTTTAATTGTCACTCATCTTTCAAACTAATTCGGCTGCAAACATCCGCTTGACAGAGTTAAGGATGCGAAAGCTATTCACGGATATTAAAAGGATGATTGCTCATGATCAATTAAAACTAAACGTGACCAATTAAAACTATGACAAGCCAGGTTTTTCTCTTTGTGTTTACTTTTCACTGGACATCTGCTCACTGCATAGGCTGAGTAGGCAGCAGTGGCAGATATAACCATTATCTTGGCACTCATGTAGCTCATGTATTCCTTGATTGCATCAAATTATTAAAATGAAATTATTAGAATGGATCATCAAAGAAGATAAATCGGTTTTATATAATAAGCAACACCAAGATTACTGATATTAATATTGTTAACACTAATAAAAATTATATTACTAATAATAACATTAAGAACAACACTAAAAATTATAATAATTTTTTATTCTCGTTTGAAATGCTAGTATTTGCATTATCATTGTTATTATTGTTATAATTATTTTATGCCCCAAGGTACACGTGTTCCATCGGGGACTTAAGTGTTAATTAACAGAGATAGAAGCATCTGGAACGGTCACTATTCATCAGGTTCTGATAGAGGGAAAGTGCCGCGGAAGGCAACTGCTTTGAAGCGTTGTTGTTGTTGTTGTTATTACTCTCATCATCATCATCATCATCATCATCATCATCATCATTATCATCATCATCATCATCATCATCATCATCATTATCATCATCATCATCATCACCATCATCATAATCAGCATCATCATCATCATCATCATCATCATCATCATCATCATCATCATCATCATCATCATCATCATCATCATCATAACCATTATCACCATTATCACATTTTATCATCATTGTTGTCATTTTTACTATTTTAATCATATTTTTACAATTATTATTTTGCTACAACAGCAGCAGCAACAACAACAACTACTACTACTACTGCTGCTACTACTACTAAGTGTTTTACAAATGTGTGTAAAACCATAACGAAAGACTGAATTATGAGTCCAAAAAACACTATACTCGTTTCCATGAGTCATTTAATAGGTCAAGTATCACCGTGCAGGTCACCTTAAAGTTTTGCCCACTACGTAAACATCATTCAGCCTGCAATTGTCATATATACAGTTACATATATATATACATATATGTCTGTGTATATATATATAGTATACAGGACTCCACAATAACGTTAGCATACCTAGACCGCATAAATCACTCGTGATCAGTCTATATATAGGCTATACTGCATATACAGATATAGGTGCTCCAAAATTATTTGCATCATTACATATTTGCTTGTGAAATCATAGATATAAGAGTCATATATAGTTATATTTATATGTATACAATGTTATATAAATGATTCATATGTGTGCGTGCGTTTGTGATTGTGTGTTGATCGAAAAGAGTACAATATGCCATTGAAGGCATATTACGTTCACAGGGGCTGCAGTTAACCTTCGATTTGTCACCAGGTCTGTCAATCAGTAGGCTGTATTATCTTTTCAGACAGGTCGTCACGAATAATGATATTTGGAGAGTTGACTAATGATCTGGAATGGTATTTAAGCGATGACATCTCAGTCTAAGGCATAGATCAGGAGATGTAAACAACAGTTATAGCAACCTCGACAATTTGATAAGTACTATATAATAGAGCAATATAGGTTTCCGTTTAAGGCAAAAGAGCTGATAATTCTGAATTCGTTCCAAGAACAAGCGCAGTTGACTGCTTCTGAAGATTTGTGAAAGGTCACGGCAAGATATATAGAAATAATTGAGCAATTAGAACGGAGTCACTCCGAACTGAGAGGTTGGGTATATTTGTTAAGAAAATAAGAATAAGTGGTCATCAGAATTACTTTCGCATTGTTTGAGGTACTGGGCGCAACATTAAGTAAAACGCAGGTGATTGACAGCAACATTAAGTGAACTCAAGTGAGACAGCCGAGGTAAATTCCACACACGATATCTCTGAAGTTCTGAGACGTTGGAGTTGACTTTACAAGTGTATCCTTGTCTCGTCGAAGATGTGCATTTGCTCGTTCCTTTCGTGTTTTTTTTGTTGGGTCAGCAGGGCTCATCTGGGCATGATCTTTCTCTGGGCGGCTGGTATACTCTGCAGCATCAGTTTCGTGTCTCCTTTCTGGATGATCAGGTGGCCATCTACGTTCCTTGGAATTAGTGGAAAGTGTCCACGCGAGGATATCGGGCTCTTGGTCGAATGCTGCGCCACGATGAAGTGCACCTGGGTGTGGGAAAATGGATTTGACCTCGAAATAAAGATGGAAGGTAAGCAATCCGGGACTTGGACGACTGCGTTCGAAAGGCAGCATGCTGCTCGCGGTGAATTAGTTTTCAGGAACTCGTGAGCTTTGAAAGATTTGCAATTTTCTTTACTTATAAAATCATCTATCAAAACTTGTAACAGTCTGAACTCGCTTGGAATTATACATTAACTCTAACTTGTATTTGATTATGGCAGGGAGATGGAACTTCTTTGTATATATGTTACTGAATTTTTATAAACCACATTCTACGAATCCCTCAATCTCTCAATATAGCGCTGAGAACATGATTCTGTGTCTTAATTAAAATATCTTGATAATGAAGAAGAAGAGGAAATAGTAGTAATAACTTACAGTACTAGTACTGGTTGAAGAATAGCTGGTAGTAGGAGTTGAAGAAGAGGATGATGATGATGATGATGATGATGACGATGGTGACGACGACGAAGTAAAAGAATAGTAGTTGTAGAAGAAGAGAAAGAAAGTTGTAGAATATCAAGAAGAAAAGCAGTTCCTAAAGCTAGCCCGAAACACAGCCTTCTGTAGCCTACAAAGTAGCCTATTAGCGGCTTGAGTAGAGTTTAAATAGCACTGTAGGAAGATTCATGGGAGGATTATAGGACGATTTTTTCAAACGAATGGAGTCAATGGACAAACAAGCGAGAGTGCATGGTGCACTCGTGTTGTTTTACGGAAGCGAGGGACCAGAAGATCTTCATGGGCCGCCGAGCGAAAAGTTTCTCGTGGGTTGTTTTCCGTAACTCAAAAGCCTTGGCAATGGAACCAGCGCATCAAAAGCATATAATCAGCACAACTAACACAAAGTAGTAGATTAAACTCAACTGTGCGGTGTTTTCAGCGTACGCGGATGGCCTTATAAGCAGTCTTGTTATCCTCGAGACCAAGTTTTTAAAAGTCTTGGTCTTGGTCTTGGTCTTGAGGTTCAAGGTCTTGGTCTTGGTCTTGGTCTTGAGGTTCAAGGTCTTGGTCTTGGTCTTGGTCTTGAGGCTCAAAGTCTTGGTCTTGGTTTTCCAAGACCAAGACCAAGACTTTTGAGAATATGAACACTACAGTCATTTAGCAAAACGTAAGGATTTAAAAAATTTATTCAATAATTACTAATACAATTGCTTTAGTATTTACACGGTGTAAGTGAGCCTTTACTGTTGTTTTGAACATTTATTTTGACTTCCGGTTATTTACCATGGAATGATTTCAAAACAGACTCATATATAAATTTGTACATTTACATCCGGTACTTGAAAAGCTGCTCTGTATGCCAGTGAATTCAGCACTGTATAACGTATTTTTCACATGGCAGAATTTTTTGAGGCCCCACAGGTCTTGGTCAGAGTATTCTGAGCGAATTGGTTTTTATAAAATGCAACAGGCATTTGGAATAACATTTCGCATGAAGGACTTTTGTAAATACGAATTCGGGATTCTCTGCAGCCTGCATTTGGAGTTGTTTTGTTTGAATAAAATAAAAGATTCATGTTTTAATTAAAATAGCGAGTAGTCCGACTTGGCAATTTTTTTAGTAAGGAATAGAAGTCTGGATATGGTTGTGATTTTTTGGGTATTTTTCTCGGTTTTGGTCTTGAGTTTCAAAGTCTTGGTCTTGGTCTTGGTCTCGAGGTTCAAGGTCTTGGTCTTGGTCTTGGTCTTGAGGTTCAAGGTCTTGGTCTTGGTCTTGGTCTTGAGGTTCAAGGTCTTGGTCTTGGTCTTGGTCTCGAGGTTCAAGGTCTTGGTCTTGGTCTTGAGGTTCAAGGTCTTGGTCTTGGTCTTGAGATTCAAGGTCTTGGTCTTGGTCTTGGTCTTGAGGTTCAAGGTCTTGGTCTTGGTCTTGGTCTTGAGGTTCAAGGTCTTGGTCTTGGTCTTGGTCTTGAGGTTCAAGGTCTTGGTCTTGGTCTTGGTCTTGAGGTCTGCCTGCATGTGTTGATGTATGTATGTATGAATGTTTGTTTATGTGTATGTATGCATCTAGTTATGTGCTTATGTAAGTAACATGCATGTCTAAGCATATATGTACTTATGTATGTTAGTAAGGATTATTAAAATTAATTAATTAATTAACCTCTATTGCGCCCTGTCTAATATACAAGGCATCATCCGATGGAGCATCCAAACCAAGCCGCAGCTATTTAAATATGAATGTCTTATTGTTTTATGCATATGATATGTTTTGTTGAACAGAGTGGCGTAGAGTGATACAGATTCTCTTCCTGTCTGGTCTCATCCTTCTACTTCCAGTCTTGGTTATGTCTCCGTTTCGCTTCTGCTGTCAGTGCGGTCAAAGGTCAATCGGCATCTCCAGAGTTTTCGAGATCTTCACATTCATCTCTGGTAAGCACCAAGGATTTCACTTGTTTGAAATGATCATTGAAGTGATGGCTAAGGCAATCGGTTTGATTACTGGAAAGCACTAAGATCTTCAATTGTTAGAATGTTAGTGGCAGTGATGGTGATGGCTAGATTATCGGAAGATTGGTGAAAACGACCATTTTGAAATTCTGAAAATACATTGATTAAAATGATTAGGGTTGTACGATGAAAACGATGGTGACGGGGAGGGGAATAGAGTAGTGGTAACACTCATGGCCAGGAGAGCATAAGGTACGCGTATCGACTCCCGTATCCCCCTCTAGGGCGGCGCCTTGCATGGCTGCCAAACCGTGTGTTTAATTAAGATATTGATAGTACTTTCATGTTTCAGTGTAATCTTGCTGCGTCTGTCGGTTTGAAATAATAAAGAATATGATAATTATTATTATTATTATTATTATTATTATTATTATTATTATTATTATTATTATTATTATAATGATAATGGCGATAATTTTGTTGTTGTAAAAGAAGGTGACGAAAGAGTGATGATGATGACAGCGATGATGTTATCGGTGATGATAATGATGATGACTGTTATGATGATGACTGTTGTGACACTGTTGCTGTTATTGTTGTTGTTGTTGATGATGATGATGATGATGATGATGATGATGATGATGATGATGATGATGATGATGATGATGATGATGATGATGATGACAATGATGATGATGATGATGATGATGATGATAATGATTTTGGTGATTAAGAGGATATACTGAAAGACACTGCATGCTTTCTGTTTCTAAAGCGTGTCTTTTTGGAAGCGCTCCCATATATTTCTTCTACAATAATGTCTTTGGTGAAAACGTTCATGGGACTTTCACTCCGGTCACCACGTGGTCCTGGGCATTCGTTATGGGTGTTGTTGGCGCATGTTTCACCCTCGTATCCTTCATGTTCTGGCACCTCGATAGCAAGCGACAGGTCGACTCCGTGACCTGTCAAAACCAGAACGAACAAAATCGTGAAAGACGTGGTGTTATTCTATTAACTGAAACTGTAACTGAAAGAGCATAATACCTGAAAAATGTTTGTCAGTTAACTGTAACTATAACTGAAACATAAAAAGGCTGAATGACTGAAACTGTAACAGTAACTGAAAAACAATAACTGTATAACTAAAGAATCACAAAGCTTTAACCTGAAACTGAAACAAAAGTGTTTTCCTTAATTACTTTTTGAATCGTAATCTTACTGTAATCTTTGGTTAGTTTTCTACGCTCATTAAACTTCCGGTTCATTCTCCTTTCGTTGTGTTGTCGTTGATTAATTTAGGCGCTAAACCGTGAAACTATCGACGACTACGAGAACAATGTTTAAGCCAAGAAGCGGTCGAAAAGTAGAAAGTTTCATGTGGAAATATTTTGTTTATGAAGCCGCCGTAGACAAGAGTCAAAGTTGATGGAGAGCTCGATGGATACCTGGCTGAGGCAACCAGCTTCAACGGTGATCTGCATGGAGAATGGACTGATCTTTTGGGAGGATCGACAGACCTCTTATCCAACTCTGGCACTTATAGCGGAAGACTCGTATCCGCGCCAGTTTCACAAGCATAATTATATTTATTTATTTATTTTATTTATTCCGGATATTTCTATAGCGCCTCTCGAGTCAACTACTACTCAGAGGCGCTCCCGACTACAGTATTTGATACTGTGCCGGAATTTTCACGCCGAAGCGCCACGAGCAATCGCGAGTGAAGTAAACTTACTTGCCCAAGGTCCGTACGCAGCGGCTAGAGTGGGATTCGAACCTGCAACCCTCCGGTCACAAGGCGCCGAACTTACCACTGAGCCACCACGCGTGTTTTCTCAGTTTGTGAGGATTTATTCGCACGAAAGTGGAACAGAGCAAGTGTTGATCTGGAACGTCGTGTTATCCTTAAAGTAAACCGACAATACATTAAATCGGATTGATATGCTGCGTAAATATTTCAGGGAACTGTTCAGAATACTTGTGGTCAGTGTGTCGTGAGTCGTAACATCTGATAATAATAACTTAAACTGTTACTGAAATATAAAAAGCTGTAACTGAATAAAAATCAAAAATTAGGTAACTGTAACTGAAACTGTAGTTGAAAACCCACAGCTGAAATAACACTTGAAGTACATAGTTGTTGAAGCGTTAAAGTTCATGAACAGTTCTGATATTACATAATCGTACATTATCAATCCAATCGCGTTGATGTATGACTCATAAAGCGTGCACAAATACGCTCTGATATCAATCTTGCAGACGTATGGAATGACAAAAGCATAATCGTCAGAGGCGCCCGCAGGCTTTAAAAAATTGGACGCACACCCCAAAAAAATTGGACGCACACCCTAAAAAAATTGGACGCACACCCCAAAAAAATTGGACGCACACCCTAAAAAAATTGGACGCACACCCTAAAAAAATTGGACGCAAACCCTAAAAAAATTGGACGCACACCCCAAAAAAATTGGACGCACACCCTAAAAAAATTGGACCCACACCCCAAAAAAAATTGGACGCACACCCCAAAAAAATTGGACGCACACCCTCTCGTCCTCTCCCATCCTACCCGTCCTCTTTCCGCCGCTCGTAGTCATACACTGAAAATGACTCAGAGTGACTCATTAGACAAAATCAATTTAGATTACATCCAGATCTTTAACATGCCGTATTGTCGTTTACCAAAAATATCCATGCTATGCCTATTCCTTGTGTGGATTTGATCTGGTGGGTGGACGCACGTGCGTCCAGTGCGTCCGCCTGCGGGCGCCCCTGATAATCGTAATCTCATAATATCTTCCTCGCCTTCTGCACCAGAGAAGCTAGTTCCTGTGTTAATTGTGGGCGCGTAAGTATAGTAGTGTGTGCTCGATAGTGTGGTGGTTAGCGCGCTAAATTGTCAATCGAGAGGTCGGGTGTTCAAATCCCCGCCAGAGCTGAAATTTGGTTCGAGATTTCTGCTCCACCTGCACCCCTTAGCCAACTCAGCTATGATGAGTACACTGACCGTACACTGTCTGTGGGACGATGAGACGGCGAGGGATAGGACTGTACAGAAACAACAGTGCGTAATTGCAGTGGCTAACTCTTCATGCTTGACGGTCAAACACACGATAAGGCGTAATACGCTGGATCTGACGTGCGTCAGCGTGGCACCTGCATATCTCCATGGGCCGCATAGCGTAACGATGCCGACCCAGGTGACTCGAGACTGGAACACAGAGCTATTTGATGTATGCCGGAGTACAGCCAACAATCGAGGCATGTGTCAGTTTATGTGATAAACCGAACATTTTCCTCTCCAGTCGACATATCCGCCTTACATCGCGGTCTTTCATTCGCTGAGAGCAATCTATCAGGAATCGTTTAACAGGTTTACTTTGGATTCATGAGTTGAATTGTTCTGCTATGAAGGTACTGTATCCTCATTGTCCACTTAAAGAAATTCGGTTGAAAGATCCACTGCTTTCAAGAGAACACTCCGATCGAAGATGAGTGGATATGATAATACCAGATCTCGTTCTGACTCAACAGCTGTTGTCATCTGAACATCCAAACGGATTTCATGAACCATCATTGATTATAAGACAGTCGCCTAATCTACATTGTTAATTAGAACTGACGAATAAAGGATACTCAAAATATACCATTAACATGACGTTGAAACAAGAATCTCAATCTCACAATTAAGACTACGTCGAAGGCAGGCGATCAGGATGACGACCAGACTAATTACTAATGCAGACAAATTTTCAACATTATACAGATCATGTTACACGTCCTATTTGCTAGTCTAATGTTTCAAATGGGTTTTAATTGTTACCATGCGCTGTATTCCAGACCACTGCTATCAACAGAGGCCGTGCGAGAAAAATCAGTCATTGCATCTCTTATAAGGCTCTCTATAAATTGTACGATTCGTCAACGTTTTATTATACCTCGGATGTCACTCTGCTTTAGCCTACAGCATGTTTCTTCAAACAATTTCTGCGCTTATTGACAAGTGCATCCCGTCTAGAACTGTCACATTAAAAAGCAAGGACCCAGACTTCATAACACCTATAATAAAGTCACTTTTAAAGAACCGCAATAAACTTCGAAGGAAGGGTCGAATGGATGATGCAGATTCACTTGCAGGAAGAATCAATCAGCTGATCTTGGAAAACACACAAAGTCGTTTTTCTTCTTTGCAAGATGCCACACTAAGCAGCTTTGGGATGCGGTCAAAAAGCAAAACTCGATTTCTGCTCAGACCGACAGCACTAAACATTCGTCAGGCCTCTTTGATGACATCAATCTGGCCAATAACTTCTAAGCTGACATTACAACCTCTGCAGCCGAATCGATTGAGGAAATCCTTAGTCTTAAAAATAACAATGGAGCCAGCACCATAATAAATAAATCCTATGTGAATATGCTGGAAGTTGAAAGGCTCCTGCGCACACAGCGAAACGCAGCTGCTGGACTTGATGGAATGCCTGCCTGGCTCTTTCAGAAACGTTCTTACGAGTTGGCAGAATTGGTCACTCATGTGTTTAATTGCTCTTTTGAAACTGGGACCATTCCAGATAACTGGCGCATCGCGGTGGTCACGCCTGTGAATAGTTTCCAAACCATCTACTCTGTCTGACTTCAGACCTACATGTATATCTGTAACTCCAATTCTATCAAGAATCGCAGAAAAAAATTGTTTGTTCTAAATGGCTCAGACCAAATTGCCCCGAGAAGCTATATAGGATCAGTTTGGTTTCAGACCAACCGGCAGTTGTACCAGTGCACTGACCTTTTTTCTACATCACGTAACCCTGATGCTAGAAAGCAATTCTTATGTGCGTTGTTTGTTAGTCCAATTCTCTAAAGCATTTGATGTTTTTGACCATTCAATTCTAATCCCTTGACCTTTCCAAGCCTGAAGAAATTGTATTTCACAGACCGAGTCCAAAACTCTTATCTCTTCCGGATCCTATCAGCAATGTTGAAAGAGTGAAAACTGTGGTGTTCTTTTCCGAGAAGACTTAAAATTTGATGATCATGTGACATTTATTTTTGAAGGTATGCACTATGCAGCCAACGCCTATACCCCCTAAAAGTCCTCCGATCTCAAGGAACGCCTCCAGCAAACTAAATTAATTTTTCAACCCTTGTAATCTCTAGACTAATTTACGACATTCCATCTGGGGGGTTCCTGTCAGCTGAATTGGGTGGAAAAATTGATTCGTTTTGCGAAGAGCTGGGCGCGGCAACGTCTTTAGAGGTGACAGTTTAACTTTGGAGAAGATTTGTGAAAAAATTGAACTTAAATTCTTTAAAAGCATCCAGTCACCCCAACACTGTCTTCACCAATTATTGCCTGTAGAGCACCTTCATAAATTCAACTTAAGTTAAGAAAAAGGGGCCATGCATTTGAATTACCACACTTTACTACACTGCTGGCTGCTGCATTAGAAATATATCATCATTCGCTCACTGTACAACTATAAAAACAGCGTCAATGGTAGTCCTAATGCCTGTTTCAATATCTAACCTGGCTCCAGTTGTAGACCCGAGTAATGCCTACATTGCTTAGATCAAAACTGTTGTTATAGATATATGTAAATCAGACATTTTAAAATTGTATGTAATACTGCTTCTGTGTTTTTTTGTCTTACTGATATTGTGTTTTACTTGCTGTCTTTTGCCAATGTATGTATTGTGGTTGTAAAGTATAACAGTTTGTCTTGTACTAATAAAAGATTACTTACTTACTTATCCGCTTAAAATAGGATTCGATTGATAGCAATATTTCGCTATTCACGACTTCAGGCACTACGCTCTGTCACCGGTAGAGGGCAATCCTTCCGGAAGTGACTGGCAATTAATTAAGCACAAGGCACCAGTAGCGACATCTTTCGAACTGAATGTAACGATCGGGCATCGAGTCTAATTGACGAAACTAAATTCCCACTGTAACGGCATACACTAGAATGTATCCATGAATTAATGTATGTTTGTATTTATGCATATGTATGGTGTAAAATGGTATATACATACCTACAGAAATACACACGAAAACACACATGCATACACACATACTGTAGGTAGGTGTGGTAGGTGTGGAATATATATATATATATATATATATATATATATATGTATATATATATATATGAATGTATGTTTCTGTAAGCATCGCTGACAAGAAGTGTTCTTTTACGTACTTTGTAAATGTATGAAGAGCTAAACTACAGTTAAATGGAACATTAAATTTGTTAGTGAAGATCATCCAACAAAGGGAAAGCACATACAGGTATCGCGATCGAATGTGTACTGAAATGCGAAGTAATGATATTTATTTATACCGTTTTTAAAAAGAATTATTGGTGGCGTTTTTTAAAATTGTAATTGTAATGACATAACATTACAATTACAATTTAAAAAACGCCTGTGTGAATTATTTTATATAAAAATAAATTGCAAGTTATCAGAATTTTCTAGGAACTCTTAAAATGTTTCTCAATTTGCATCTAAAGCATATGATAAACAGTTATAGTCAATGCTGCACAGATTTATTTATGTAACTGAAACTGCTATACCGATTTCATAATTATTTCGACCAATCTCTTAATTTCTCGACACCAGACTAATAATATATTATGTGAAGGAAAGGCCTGCTGTATTTTAACTTACTGCTGGTATCGTCTAGTTTATAAATTGCGATTTTCTTTTCCAGAGGAATATTTCAGGTCTGTGTGATTAAACAAAAAGGAATGGTAATGACAAAACAGGGGTCGTTACTATATGAAATATGAAAAATAATTAACTTACGATTAAAACTATAGCGGACTTCTTTCACATAGTGAAATGTAACTAGGGCCTATGCAAACGACTAATGAAAAAACTTGCAACAAATTGTGGGGAAATTTTCCCATTACCGAATTTGACGATTTCTGAATACCCCTAGCATATATCTAATTTAATCTAATATAATCCAATCTATTTCGATCTAATCTGATCCAATTCAATCCACTATAAACTGATTTAATCTGATCCATTCCAATCTAATCTATTTCATTCAATCCACCCTAATCTAATCTCATCAAATCAATCAGACTAAATCTTATCTAACCTAATCTATTATAATCCAATCCAACTCAATCTACCTAAACTGGTCTTATCTGATCTAATGACTTCATAGCATCAAGTGGTCGACTTCATTCCCAAGCGGTCGATCGATGATCACCTGAAGTGAAGTTGCAATCGAAAATCATAGTCCACTGGAGAATCTTCACTGAAATCCGTTTGATCGGAGAAGTCAGAAGCCATGCTCTGGCGTGATATTATACGATGCAAGAAGCGAGTTTTAAGCTTAGACCTGAATGACACATAGGAATTGACAAAGTCTTAAACCTTGCTCGAGCGAAAGAGATAACTGAGAGCCCACCAACACTACAAGTGCGGTGCACCTCGAGAGTCACGCTATCCACTGATTGAGTGCATTATCATCTATTGATTCAAGGGGTGAACTGAGTAAAATGTAGCAGTTTCTGAACTAGACGACAGATTTTTAAATGATTCTTTTCACAGCCAGTGTAATGAATACAGATATCGTAAGTTTTCATTGGACGTCGTAATTGGATTTCATTTGAACTCTTTGGTTCGTGTTTCATTTATGATATTGATACATTCAGTTCGATCATTCAGATCAAGAAGCACATGGTCGCCATCTTGTACTAAAGCCAAGAAAGAAATTGATTTCTATGTCGTTCTATTAGGTTCGTGTTATCTGCGCCTGACCTATTCATACCGATCTCTACAGTTTCCTATTTGCCTATCCTCATTTGCTTCAATTTTGTTGCTGGATTAGTAGCTTTGTGTAAGTGTCTGTGAAAGTAGCTCTCTGTATAGTTCTCTATACCGTTCTGTGCTTACGAGCAAACTTTCGAATGTGTTTATAGCCTTAATGTACGCACGTAAACCTCCACGGCAGTGATGCAGGCAGCAGTCGCTAGAGGCGCCACTTGCATTATGTTTGATAATAATGAAGGAAACGTTGACAAGATGACGTGTGAAGCTTTGCTGTATAAGTTCTCTAAAATATTTCCAGCCCAAGTATCTTCGCGCTCTCTTTACCATCAAGTCAACCCGCTCTCCCCCGATCATTCTCCCATCCAAGTTTCTCCCCACCCCCTAACTCACCTTGTCACCTTGTGCTGTCAGCTCGTGGAGCTCTAGCGATCGTCCTGGTGAACACACTCCATTGTTTCCTATTCGATGACAAGTCTCTTAATTCTGCCAAATTCATGCCAGTTACATCTTGTATCTCATCCATCCATCTCCTCCTTGGGCGACCCTGTCTTCTCCTCCCCTCACCGCACGCCAGCATCATTTCCTTCTCCAGACCATCAGATCGCATAACATGTCCAAAGAACCTTAGCTTCATTCTGGTCGCAGTTTGTTTTAACGACTCTTCATTCTCAACTCCAATCTCCTCTCGTATTGATTCGTTCGTTCTTTTCTCAGTCCAAGATATTCTCAGCATCTTCCTCCATATCCATATCCCCCTAACTACTCATCTCAAATACTCCCACCGACTGACTTCCTGTGTTAGCGACTGACGCAGCTCTAACACAGACAACACCACTTCTGAACCACTTAAAATCCATAGACCACGTTGCACCTCGACGCTGGAGCGATCTTTCGCCTGAATTCCGTAAATTCGCAGCTTCTCCACGAATCTCCCCGCTCACTCACCGTCACCGGCTTCAAGCTCTTCTGTTTATCACTCCTCAGGCTTTCCACTCGTGGTACAATAGAACGCTAAGAAGTGAAGACCATGATAGATAATCTTAAAATACATAATAATTTTTTTGAAAGTAGGCCTAGTTGACTCGCTGAGAAATTCTCAAATGATCTGATAGATTCGGTGAGGAATGTTTAATTTGTGTAAACAAGTTGACGTAAATAATCGTGATCTTGGAACTTCTAAAACTTTATCAATTAAACATCGCAGGGCACAACCTTATTCTGGTGTGCTGCTTCGTGTCAGTGGGGTTGTGAAAAGATACCAAGAGATGCCAAATATCTACTGCAGTGTGTGAAAAATGGCTGCAAACTCGAAGAGCGATGGAAATTAGTTTAAAACACCTTCAGCACACATTCATTCACCGATAGTTTTCTACAAATTATGAATTAACTATAACCTCTATGTCTTGCGAACTATTAAACTGTTGAAACCACAGAGACAAACTATGTATGTATGTAGGTTAGGGTGTTGCACGAGACCATGGCAAAAAAATCAACTTTAGCAGAACTAGACCCCACAAGTTTAAATCTGTTCTGCCTCTACTGAGTAAGATGTGGTCCAAACCTGAAGCAGATTGGAGCAGTTTTAGAGATGGTTCAAGACCCTCAACATTCTCTCCATAATACCACGGCCTATCGGAAATTATTGACTTTTAGCTACCACTCAGAAAAAAGTATTATTAGAACTGCTTACTTACTTAATTTTGAGCTGCTGGGTTAAACTGGTGTTCAGAAATGCCAAACCTGGTGGGGGCGTGGTGGCAGAAGTGCCACCACGCCTCCATCACGCGTGGGGCGTGGTGGCTCAGTGGTAAGTTCGGCGCGTTGTGACCGGAGGGTTGCAGGTTCGAATCCCACTCTAGCCGCTGCGTACGGACCTTGGGCAAGTCCTTCACTCGCAATTGCTCGTGGCGCTTCGGCGTGAAAATTCCGGCACAGTATCAAATGCTGTAGTCGGGAGCGTCTCTGAGTAGTAGTTGACTTCGAGAGGCGCTATAGAAATATCCGGAAAAAATAAATAGAAATACCAATCTAATATTATTAACTATTCCTTGCAGCTTTGACGTAAAATACAAACAGTAGCTTGTCGTCTTCCTGCATGCTCTTCTGATTCTGATAAGGAGGTCCAAGCTTGTAGTACATACTTGAAATCTCAGCCAAAATGAGCAAAGGTCAACAACTTCCTTGCGGATCTCAATGTCACTGATGCAGTGGACCGAGTTAATGTACTAGACCGAGGTGCCACAAATATTGTTGGAGCAGTTGGTTCTTGGTCATAATGTCAATACCATGACCTTGTCAAGAAGTTCCATCCGACGATCACGCTACAGAAACCGTGAAGAGGATACTGCAGGCATGGACAAGGAGGTCATTGGTAATGTGTCGCTGCTCTTGCACTGGAATGGGAAACTGCTACCTGACATAACTGGCAAGAAAAAAGTTGACAGAATTGCAATACTCGTTACAGGTGGCGGGGAAGAGATATTACTGGTAGTTCCAAAAATTGGCAGCGGAACTGGTAAAGACCAGCCGAATCCTGCCTGAGCACATTGGATGACTAGAATATGCGGAATGGAGTTCGTGGAATAGTGTTTGACACCACTGCCAGCAATACTGGCCTGAAGAATGGCGCCTGCACTTTTATTGAGAATTTGGCTGAACAAGATTAGCCTGGGTGGCTTGACGCCATCTTGTCATGGAACTTCCACTTGCAACTGTCGTTGGCTCCTTATTTGGACCAACTGGAGAGTCTGCAGTTGCTATGTTCAAGAGGTTCCAGCAAAGCTGGCAATATATTGACCAGGCGATATATGAAGTGGCTTCCGATGGCATGTTTGATGCACATACTTGTAAACTTCGAGAAGAAATGGTGAAATTCTGCAAGACATCTCTGGAAGAATCACGTCCAAGAGAAGACTACAAGGAATTCTTAAAACTCAGCTTGATCTTCCTGGTTGGTGAAAATGGAACAAGGGTTTCCTTTCGGGCATTACATCGTGCACGTTGAATGGCAAAAGCCATCTAGAGCATTAAAATATTTCTTTTCCTGCAGCAGTTCTCTCTAACTGCCAATGAAAAGCACAGTGTAAAGGAGCTGGCACTGTTTGTGAATCTCGTCCATGTTCGAGTCTGGCATGAAGCTCCTCTTCTCGAAGACACGATATTGTAGTTTCCGTCTTTTGCCAAAAGAGTCGAAAATCAATTTCTGATAACAATGTGCAACAACTGGTCAAATTTGCAGACGTTTCAGTCACCAAGTAGTACTTTCTGTTTAACGACTCTGTGTCAAAAGAATGAGGATTGACACGACCAGAGTACGGGCAGTGGCGCAGTTCAAACAGTGACCGCGAAATGTCAACAACCAATGTAGTGTTCAGCAATCAGTGTGGTGTTCAGCAACCAATGCAGTGTCAAACAATGTAGTGTTCACTAACCAATGTAGTGTTCAACAACGAATGTAGTGTTCAACAACAGACGCGCGTTTGTCGTGAAACAAAACGACCATAGATCATAATGCGATATCGTCAGTAGCTGTTACGACTGCGTTGGTTCATTCATTAACACAAATCAATTAAGAATTACTTAAGTGTCCCTGTTTAAAGGGATCTTTGATTCCTTCCGGGCCCCCTCTTGTAGCCAGTAATGTGAATTAATTTTGTTTCTTTTCTTTTTGCTTATGTTCTTTTGGTTGCAGAAATAAAATGACTTGATTTGAAAAACAATTATGTACTTATATTGCGATAAATGTGTTTGCGAAATGCGTTGAGAACTTGGGTAATTGTGGTGGCAAAGATGGCCGAGTGTTTCTCAAGATTGTCATTCATGATCAATTAGTTGGTCACAAGCGGATTTGCTCAATAATTTATGTTTGTTCGGACTTCTAATGTGACCAAGTATGCATTTCTTGAACTTATTTCTCTATTTTGCCATTGATGCTCAATATTTTAGACGGTGTTCGATGGCTTTATATCGTTTTATATCAAGCTCTCTTGCACTTCCATAGTCTCGTCCATTCTCACGGATTTCAACATAAGTGTACTTGCTGGACAGTTTCAGGGACCATTTTGAAAGGTCAAGACTGCATTGATTTTCGAGTCTTTTCTTTTTTGGCAAAAAGCTGCCACTACGATATCGTGTCTAAGAGAAGAGGAGCCCGAGGATAAATGGCTGGTGGTCGGCTTTGATGCTCAGGAGCCACAGGTAGTCATGGAAAGCAACAAGAAAGGATGCAACAGAAGACAGAGCTGGTTTGTTGAAAATAGTAGGTATACGAGGTCAGGAATCTGTATTGGTAAAACAGCGGGAATGAAGGACAAAGGGAGGCACAGTGGCAGGGTATTAAGCAATTAACATGGAGGAACGTGAAGGCAGAAGAGTTACAGAAAATGAATGAATGAATTAATTAATTAATTAAAGAATAATTGAATCCAAAAATGAGGGCACGAAAGAATGTGAAGGGATGGGGGACGCGGATGAAAATAAAGGAGGCAACTGAAGGCTAAACGGGAGGAAAAGGTGGGAGACAGGCAGGCAGACAGGCAAAAGGAAGAACAGTGATAAATTGAGAGAAAAGGGAGAAAGGAAGTACAAACGAACAACTCTTGAAGAGTGAGTGGCAGAGGAGAGCTGAAGTGAGCGGGAGGTGAGAGTAGATTTAGAAACCCCTCAAACAGAATATTACAATTTCTCTGGCGCCGCTAGTTTCGTTGGTAGTCGAAAAACAGACAGAAGATCGATAGAGACAGCGAAATAGAAAGAAGCCGACAGTCAAGGAAATGACCGTGGATGTCGTACGTTTTTAATCATCCATTGATTGGGCACGATGTCGACCACAATATAGCAAACGAAATCCGTGCGAATCAACAGAACAGCTATGACATCTCGTGAATGTTTGCTCCAAATATAGGCCACCCTGTCCGTTTTTCTTGACAGAGTCCTTTTTAATTAAATTACTCTTACAAAATGTTATGTCTGCTTATTTAGCAGTAATGTCTGTTCGTAATCGTAAACCACAAATTTCGAAACTGCTGCTCTGAAGCTAAACTCAGGGCCCTGCTTGTTCACGAGCATAGGCCTTGTTTGCACTGTGGGTCCTTTCAAGGTCTAGATAATCGCAGTTGTCATCCACAGTCCTGCCTGTAATGGGCCATCCTCCAGGAGATGCAAGTTTCAACAGATGTGCAAATCCGACTGCGGGTGCTTAGTGATTGTAACAGACACATGTGACCAGCGCTACAAATTCACTTAGGCCATATGGGTAGATCATAGAATGGTTGGAACAACATTGTCATCGCTGCTAATACAATAGGAAGCGGAACTCGATTTTGTTCAGTCACTTATTTTAAAAATAGCGTGGCTAGCTCATATCATATCGACATGATATGAGCTAGCCACGCTATTTTTAAAATCAGTGCAATTTACTTTATAAGATCGGGTCGTTCAGTCCTGTGGCCATAAGATTGAAAACAAAGTCAGACTGCAAGAAGTCTTACCGCATTGCCTAAATATCTGTCCTAGATATCCAGAGGCAAGACCCATCTTTCAAGAGTGAGAGACACATTCTCTGCTCAAAGGACCCAGAGACACATTCTCTGCTCAAACGACCCAGAGGAAGGCCCATGCTCGAAGAGTTAGAGGCACATTATCTGCTCAAAGGATCCAGAGGTAAGTAAATTCGAAAAGAATCAAGCGGAGTAGTCTCTTAATAATTTATATTTCAGCAAATTTTGTACTGTCAACAAATGTTTTTGGTCTCAGATCTGCCTCTGACCCTATTCTGAACTTGACAGTCTAGGCCTTGACTTTCGCTCGTCTTAGCGTAAAACAATCCTGTGTAAAGTAGCATGTTGCTTTATTGTATTGTATTGTATTGTATTCGAATATTTCTAAAGCGCTTCTATCGGGAGGGACATTCAGAAGCGCAGTGCGAGAGACCCCGAGAGAAAAAGCAAGTTTCAAGAAAGGTAAAAGAGGAAGAGACGTTACCTGAGAGAATAGAAGAACGAACGGACGGAGGAAGCTCATTCCAAAGAGCAGGGCCAATGGAAGCAAAAGACCTAGATTGAGCCAGAGAAGTCCTGACACGGGGAACGAGGAGGTCCAAGCGGTCAGATGAACGAAGAGGACGAAGAGAAGCAGCAGAGTGAGGGCGATGAATTAAGTCACATAAATATTTTGGAGCGAAACCAAGTTGAGCCTTAGAAACAAGGATGAGGACCTTAAATTGGATGCGGGCAGAAAGCGGGAGCCAGTGGAGTTCTTCTGCAATAAAGGTGGTATGTATACTTCATAGCAAAACCTTAACCGTATCCTGTCTTCCAAAACGTGGTCCAGGACCTGCATTGACTTAGCAACGAATTGACAGTTTGAATCAGATTGGTTAAACCAGGCGATGCGATTCGAACCTATCATCCTCACTACTGAACCACATTAACACGACACTTAGATTTCAACTGTCTATTAAAAGTACACTTGCGTGATTGAATAGTGAGTTATTTATTAATTTGTGGAACTTTTAAGGCTGAAGCATAAGAGTGGATATATGTTCACTAGGGGGCCAAGACAGCGTCAGCTGCTGCGTCATATAAAGGCCGTCATACAACAGTTAGGTTCTGACAAGTTACCAATTCGTAAATCGATCCCTTTCTGGTTGACGATCCTGATGTGATGGCAATGCAGAAGAAGCACGTCACCGTTAGAGCAGAATTGACTATGGTACGTTTCGTGGCAGTGTAGATTTCTCTTTCGTGGCAGTGTTTCGTGTTTCGTGGCAGTGTGGAATTCTCTTTCTGACTAAATGTGCTGCAAACATTCGATTGACAAAGTTACCGACGTCAAAGTTATTCACAAGAATTATGAGGATGATGCTTCCTGTTCAATTAAAACTAAACCTGATCAATTGAAACTAAACCTGGTCAACTAAAACTGATCACCTGATCAACAGAGACTTTAAGTTCAATTATGACAAGCCAGGCTTTACCCTTTGTGTTTACCCTTCACTGGACATCTGCTATCTGCTTAGCGTGAAACCGACTGGCGGATTAATTATCAGCAACTAATCAGCCAACAGTGGCAGGCATAACATAACCTTGAAACTCATGTAGCTCCTGTGTTCCTTTCTTGCAGGAAATAATAATATAAATATATATATTATATATATATATTTGGTTCATTGCATATTTGATTGTGAAATCATATAATTTATGAGTCGTATTTACATGTAAATAATATATATATATATATATATATATAAATAATTCACATACATTTATATATCTATGTGTGTATGTCTATGATTCGCGTGGATCACGTAGAGCGCAATAACTACGCATGTAAGGTATACGTATGCAGGGCCTGCATTGACTTCCGATTTGTCAGCGGCCTGTTAGTCAATTGGCCCTAATATCTTTTCAGCCAGGTCGTCATGAATAATGGTATATGAATAGTTGGCTAATGACCTGAAGGCTGAAGTCAGTGAAGTGGTATATAAGTGATGACATCTAAACTAATTGAAGTTGACTGGTTGAGGCATAGATCAGCGAATGTAAACAACACTTGTAGCAAACTCGACAATTTGCATTCTGTTATATATAATAGAGCAACATAAGTTTAGGTTTAAGGCGAATAAGCCGTTAATTCTGAGTTCGTTTGAAGAAAAAGCGCAGTTGCCTGCTGCTGAAGATTTGTGAAAAGCTACAGCAAGATTTCTACACTTAGAAATTTACTGATTAGTATATGTTAAGAAAATTTATGTTCTGATCAGAATTTCTTTCGCTTTATTTGAGGTATTACGCAGCATTCAGTGAACTCAGACGATTGACAGCCTAGATCAATTACACATACGATATCGCTGAAGTTCTAAGACGTTGGAGTTGACTCTACAAGTGAATCCTTGTCTGGTCGAAGATGTGCATTTGTTCATTCCTTTCGTGTTTTTTAAGTTGGGTCAGCCGGGCTCATCTGGGAATGATCTTTCTCTGGGCAGCTGGTATACTTTGCAGCATCAGTTTCGTGTCTCCTTTCTGGATGATCAGGTGGCCATCTACGTACTTTGGAATGAGTGGAAAGTGTCCACGCGAAGATATCGGGCTCTTGGCCGAATGCTGCGCGACAACGAAGTGCACCTGGGTGTGGGAAAATAGATTTGACCTCGAAATAAAGATTGAAGGTAAGCAGACCAGGACTTAGACAATTGTGTTATATAGTGTATAATAGCAATTCTTCGTTCGATTGACAGTGATCTGCTCTCGCTTAAATGTTGAAGTCGTTATGAGGAACTGGTGAAGTTGGAATTCTTTCTGGACAGTATTGCAACACTCTTTACTTATTAAATCATCTGTCAGCACTTGTGACAGTCTGAACTCACATGGAATTAGAAAATAACTCTAACGTATACTTGATTATGGTATGGTGATGAAACTTCTTTGCATGTATGTAAGTGGGATTTTCTAAAGCACATTCTACGAATCCATCAATCCCTCAGTAGCGCTGAGAACATGACTTGCGTTTTGATTAACATAGCTTGAAAAGGAAGAAGAAGAGGAGGTAGTAGTTGTTGTAATAGTATAATAGTAGTAGTGTTAGAAGAATAAGTGGTAGTAGTAGTAGAAGAAGGAAGTGATGATGTTGTTGTTGATGATGATGATGATGATGATGATGATGATGATGATGATGATGATGATGATGATGATGAAGATGATGATGATGGTGGTGACGAAGCAAAAAGTAATAGTAGTCGAAGAAGAGGAGGAAGAAGAAGAATAAGAAGAAAAGGAAGATGATGATGTTGATGATGATGATGATGACAATGATGACGAAGTAAAAAAGTAGGGGTTGTAGAAGAAGTAGTGGTAGTAATGAAAGAAGAAAAAGAAAAGTAGAATAATAAGAAGGAGAAAAGTCTCTAAGGCTTGCCCGAGAGACAGCCATGGGTATGAAGTAACCTATAAGCGGCTTCAGCAGAGTTTAAATGACATGTTACGAAAATTCATAGGAAAATTTTTCACACGAATGGAAAAACCTGAGAGTGCATGGTGCTCTCGTGTTGTTCCACGACAGCTAGAAACCAGAAGGTCTCCATGGGCCGCGGAGCGAACGGTTTCTCGTGGATTCTCAACCGTAACTGAAGAGCCTTGGAAAGAGAACCAGCACATCAAAAGAATCAAAGCTGACATCTGAAATCTCAGCGTAGCGCATGCCTTATTTATGAGAGAGACTGGAGCAATTCTAAATTCCAAAGCCCTTGCATCTAGCCATTATGAAGCCTGTTGTAACTAAACGACTATCTTCAACAGGCCCTGGTGTTAAGAGGATTATCGCAATGGGTCTGATATTTAAAATACGTCTCTTCTTTAATCACATCAAACTGTGTGGTTTGAAGGCGAAATTTTCATACATCCTGCTTTATTAATGGCTTGATGTTAAGGCAAGTGAAGTGCCAACTTTGACATATCATCAGAAAGATCGATTGCTGCTATTCGACCATTTTCATATAATTTGCCAACCATTATGTTCAGCTCAAGCGACAGGAAGAAAAGGTTATTGTAGTAATTGTACTAATATATAGTCTAAAGATCAGTTAGGCAGGTGATGAAATCAAATGATTGTTGAAATCATGCTTCAGCGCGCGAGCAGCAACATGATATGAATGTCCGCCTAGCTGCAATTAAAGCGCAATTAGCCAATAATTTCTCGTATTCGAGTTTAGTTGGTACAACAATTCCGGTGAGGCATGATAATGATGTTCTAAGGAGTTGCTTGATGTTTACTCTTAAGCGACATTCTGTTGCACAGTAGCATAGTGGATAGTGTGGGGTGTTTTACCTAGGCACCTCTTGGGGGGGGGGTGATTTTCCCCTTCCAGGATTTATGTTCCCCCCAGAAAAATTTAACAAAATAATAATAGTTTTCACTTGTTGTTAACGTTATAATATTAGTTGAACTATTAGAATATATAATGATATTATTTACTATTATATGACATAATGATATAATATATTATAATATAAGATACTATCATATTACAATGAGTATTATCTGCTGTTAACATAGTATTTGTACACATATAATATTTCTACAACTAAATGGCTTCTCTCCAGTGTTATCTTTCAAATATCAAAATATCAAAAATATCAATTGCAAAATGTTATGTTCTTTGAACATTAGTAATGATATTATTTATTATTATATTATATAATGATATAATCTATTATAATATATGACACTATCATATTATAATGAGCATAGTTGTTAAAAACGACAGAAAGTAAATAAAAAACGAAAAAAACGTCGTTTTTATCGAAAAAATAAAAAACGAGAAAAAACGAAAAAAAACGACAAATGAAACTAATTTGACTTTCTCGCGTCTTGTAGGGCCTACTGCAATTTGAAATTAAAAACCTTGTTTACAGAATTTAATCAGCAAATAGCACAGCTTTATTAGTTAACACTAAATAGGCCTAACATGATTCTACAACAATTATTTTATTTCTTATAGGTTTGGTTTAATAAGAAATTGATAAATTAAAACTATTGAAATCTTTTCAAATTTAAATTGTAAACATAAGTCCACATAAGTCCATGCTGACAAAACTAACACAATTAAAAACTAAACTTTGGAGGTATGGACTACATAGTGTTAACTTTCTCACAGTAAATGCATTTCAATTTAGCCAATGCTGAGTTTTTGTCTTTCTCGTTTATCAAAGTTACGTGAATCCAATCCGCACCGTTTTCTTTTGGCATTTTAGATAACTTAGAAATAGCTTTATAAAATGTTATTTCTTGTACTGTGCTATTTCATAAAGTATTTATTTCTCAAATGATGACGTAAATAGTGAGGTAAATTAGCTGAATCCTTGAAAGTATGGAGACAACGTAAGGGACATCAGACAAAAAATTAAACAGAAACTGAAAAACATTAACAGACAGTAAATAAATAAATGAATAAAGTTACATAAAAAACGGAAAAAAACGATAAGAAAAATAAAAAACGAAAAAAAACGACGTTTTTTGGAAAATAATAAAAAACGAAAAAAACGGTTTTAACATCTATGATAATGAGTATAATATATTGTTAATATAATATTTATATAAATATTATATTTGTACAACTAAATGGTTTCTGCCCAGTGCTATCTTTCAAATTTCAAAATATAAAATTTTAAATGTTTTGTTCCTTGAACATTTAGTAAAACTACATCATTACTACATCATTACTACATGGCTTCCCGATTCGGTAGTTGAATCCTTCTTGCTCGGTTTGTGAACCATTTGTAAACTATTTTCTGCTATTGGTTCGTGGTGAGCAATTCAGGACCTTCTTAACCAATAAGGATAAGCTGATCCACTCCTATCAGCACTGAAATCAAATAGCAATTTGGCTTCTAAGATGACAGCTTAAAATGCTACCATTACAGTGTGGAAATTCAAAATTTTTCCTGATTTGGGGAGGGGCACATTCCACTCCCAAATCCCCTCCTCTGCTCGGCGCTGCGCGCCTCGGCGATCTTCATTCGGCCGCTCGTTCGCCCCCTCCAAGTACATTGAATCCCCCTCCAGAGGAGGAGGACTAGATTAAACCCTGGATAGTGTGCTGGACTATCAAACGCGAGGTTAGCGGTTAAAATCACCGCGAGGGCAGAATTTTTTTAAGATATTGGTTCCACCTACGCTGCCAACTCAGCTTTGTGAGTACAGTGACCATACACTGTTGGTGGTAAGATGAGACGGCGAGGATGAGGACTGGATACTCGCCTCATATACCGAGGACAAGAAAATGCAGGCGTTAAAACTGCATGCCCACTGCTATGCATTATTTACACGGCAGGTATTAGGGCCTTGTTGACTTCCTGTGGGGTCTTTCACCAGCTATATGCAGATGGTGTTCAGGCCTATGTTCACTCTCCCTCTGACCATGCAGTGGCGGCTGTCCGACAGATGCGCAAGGCAATGGATTCCCTTTCTAACTGGCTAGCCTCTAATCGTCTTGTTCTTAATTCGTCCAAGACCCAGTTTATCTGGCTTGGCGGTCGTAGGCGTCTGGCTGGCGTTGATCTGTCCTTGGTGGCTGATACATTTCCGCATGTTACCTTGTTAGAATCGGTCCGAGACTTTTGAATTATTCTTGATAGTGAACTCCGTTTCTCCCCTCATATAAATCAGCTTACTCGTAGCTGCTACTGTATATCAGCTGCGCCAGCTGCGGGTTATCTCTCGCTCCTTATCTCATGATGCTGCAGCTACCCTTATTCATGCTTTTGTCACCAGTCGACTTGACCATTGCTGCTCGATTCTGGTAGGCCTGTCACTTTCTCTGACTGCTCGTCTTGATCGGGTTCGTCGATTTGCTGCGCTTCTCATTGGTCACCTTCCTAAGCGTGCCCCTATCTCAGCCTGTGTGCGTGACACACTACACTGGCTTCCCATCTCGCAACGCATCAACTATAGAAAAGCTGCACTGATCTGGCGATGCCTTCTTCGCTGTGCCCCGGTTTACTTACGTGAGCTTTGTTGTCCTGTCTCTCATATGACTGGACGCCGAGCCTTCGCTCTTCTTCTTCGGGTGGACTCTTGGTTCCTCGTTCTACCACCGCAACTAGGCAGCGTCGTGCTTTCTCTGTTGTCGGCCCCACCATCTGGAATCAACTTCCTTTGCAGATACGCCTGTTGCCTAAGAATAGTTCGCTTGTTTTTTATAAGTTACTCAAGTCCAGTTTATATTGCCGTGGTTGGGCTGGGAGCGCTTCTGAGTACGTAACTTGAGGGGGCGCTATATTAAATTTTTTAAATGAAGCAATGAATGAATTAATTACTTAACTCACTAATTAATAATCTAAATTCCATATGAAGAGTTAAGAGAAAATTTAATTTGCGTCCAAGCTCAGCAATGAAAAAGCTGTAAATAAATCATATTCGAAATGATTAAACCGAAATGATTAAACCGAATGATTAAACCGAATGATTAAACCGAAATGAGAGACAGGTCGGTAGTCAGAGTGAGACTACCGACCTAGCCATTCGGTTAAATAATTAGTGATTCATTAATTGGCGTTAACGCTTAATTAGATAAATTCTCTGTATTAATTTGTCGTGAAATTCCTTTGTTGGCCTGCTATTGATTCATTCAAGTGTTAAAGTTAGACCGAGAACTCTGGCATAGAGACAATTGACTACCTGCGTGTTCCTGATTTACAGGGAAGTCTATTGAAGTCGACTGGCTCCTGTGGTGAACTTATGTTGTGACCTCAGGGTCTCTCTGTCATGGACAAGTCTTAAATGTCCCACATTTCCTGACTCAGTGAATTGTTCAATAACAGCATAACAAAATGCGAGGTAGTTTAGTGTAACCTATGTGTGCAATACTATGTATGCATGCATGCATGTTCATGCATGTTCATGCATTGTTCATATTATCTAAAAATGAATGCACGTGCGTAGATAGGTGCCTATGTATGTTCATAAATCTTTGCAAGCCTGTATATATTCCTGTATGTATGAATGTATGTATGCATGTATGCATGCATGCCTGTATATCTGCCTGAATGTGTGTATTTATGTATTTATGAATGTATACGTTTGTGTGTATGCATGCATCTAGTTATGTGCTTTTGTAAGTATTATGTTTGTCTATGCATGTATGTATTTATGTATGTAAGTATGTATGTATTAAAATTAATTAATTAATTAGGCTCTATCGCGCCTCTGTCTAATGTACAAGGCATCAACACAATGGCGCACCAAAACTAAGCCGCAACTATTTAAATATGAATGTCTTATTGCTTTATGCATATGATATGTTTTGTTGAACAGAGTGGCGTAGAGTGATACAGATCCTGTTCCTGTGTGGCCTCCTCCTTCTACTTCCAGTCTTGGTTATGTCTCCGTTACGCTTCTGCTGTCAATGCGGTAAAAACTCAGTGAGAATCCCAAAAGTTTTCACGGTTTTCACATTCCTCTCCGGTAAGCATCAAGGAATTCATTTGTTTGAAATGATCATCGTAGTATACATGCAGGTATGGATGTGTAGCGTCTTCAATGTAAATCACAAGGTAGTGATGTTTAAGGCGATCGGTTAGAATATCGGAAAGCACTATAAGACCTTCAGTTGGTGGAATGTTTGTGGTAGTGGAGTCATTTTCCGATAAATGCGTAACTTGAGAATACGGCTGTCCCCGGTCATTTCTCAGAAAACAATAACTAGGGTAATCATGCTAAGTGATAAGATTAGAATGTTGTTGATCAGTCAACAATTTAGGACCTTTGAAAGTAATTCAAAGCAATAAAATAATTTATTAAAATTTACTCTGGATTTAAAATGTTCCACTTCGATACCGTCCATACTCCATAGGCTATCAAGTAGTAGGTCTACTTATTGCTTTAGTCTACAATTTCAAAATGATTTGCATTAAGCCAAAAAGATTCTTCTGTTTCTTTTGTATTATATATACTTGTATGTTTCTAAATACAATTTCGTGAACTGGATCTACAGTAAATTTTTTTAAATTTTAAACTTGTCCCCGGAAAATTATGTTCGCTCCGTTAACATGTAAAAAGTATCTTGTATCTCACAGCCCTGTCATTTCTTTGGTCTCGCAACTTAACTAATTTCTTCTCTAAAGATCATTGTAAGTAAGTATGTCATAATACACCATCTGAATGCTAAGACAAATTACTTATTAATTTTCATTTATCTCGTTGTTTTTTAGTATGCCCGTTACTGCATTTTTGCAATGATTATGAATAAATTTAATTGCAAACATATTTGTAATATATGGCTTATAATCAATATAATGAGTTTACCGACGAATGATATAGACGCATGAGAGATAATATGGTATTTACAGTGCTAATATACAATTTGTCCACTCCGTTATCTGTCCATTCCGTTATTATAAATGTTACTCTTGAGGTATTAAAATTTTGCCACTGTTAGGATAAGTCGCCTAATTAAAATATCATTTGCTCCAAACAAAAACCAATGAAACTTGAAAAAAGTTTTTGCTTCTTGAATTACCGGAAAATGACTCAGTGATGGTTAAGGATAGATTAGAAATTTTGGAATTTATAGTGAATAAAATGATTAGGGTTGTGTGATGAAACTGATGGCTACAACGTTGATGATAATGACGATGATTTTGTTGTTGTGAAAGAAGGTGGCGAAATATTGGTGATGATGACGTTGATGATGAAATTGATCAATTACGATGATGAAACTGATCAGAATAATGGTTATGATACAGAAGAACAGTGAGACGACAAAGATGCAGTGGATGTTGGTGATGATTATAATGATGATGATAATGATGATTCCAGCGATGATGTGAGCGATGATGATGACAGCTATGATATTGTTATTGTTGCTGCTGATGATTTTGGTGATTAAGAGGTTAGAGTGAAAGAAACTTTTTCTGTTTATCAGTGATATTTTACTTCAGGAAATAATATTCATTCTACTTCATTTTCAGTTCATATGTCCTCAATTTCAGTTCTATTTCAGTTTTCGTTTCTGTTTATGTAGCGTGTCTCTTTGGAAGCGCTGCCCTCTACTTCTTCTACAATATCATCTGGGGCCAAACCAGCCTTTCACAGACTCTGACTGTGGTCACCACGTGGTCCTGGGCCTTTGCCATGGGTGTCGTTGGCAGCTGTTTTACCTTTGCATCCTCCACCTTCTGGTACCTCGATAGCAAGCGAGAGGTCGGCTCCATGACCATTGAAAATGAGAATGAACAAACTCGTCATCGACTTAGATTTTTGAAGCGATAAAGTTTCAAAATTGAACATTATTAATCCAATCGCGTCGGTATCTAGCGTATAAAGCATCAACGCATGGAGCACCAAAGCGATCTGATATGGACTATCCATCTTTCAGACGCATGAAACGACAAAGGTACAGTTTATCTTATTTTGGTATTTTGTCAAGAGGCGGCGTTTGTTCGACTGCGTTTGTAATCGTAATCTCAGAATATCTTACGCGCCTTCTGCGCAAGTGAAGCTGGTTCTTCTGTTATTTATGGGGCTCTTATACCATTCACGCGCATATCGGAAGTTACAGTCATACAAGAAAGTTGACGTCTTCAGGGTAAATGAAAGCGTGTAACTGTATGTAGGTATATATGTATATGTATATGTATGTATGTATGTATGTATGTATGTATGTATGTATGTATGTATGTATGTATGTATGTATGTATGTATGTATGTATGTATGTATGTATGTATGTATGTATGTATGTATGTATGAGGACACCCAATATAACATATTTTAAGTTCCTCACAAAAACTCTGCATCTATGACCACCTAACAAATCTAAACAAATGCGTTTTAAGACAGTTAGCAAATGTACGCTGCACAGAGTGAAAGGCAACAGTGCGTAACTGCAGTGGCAGGCTATTCCAGGAGGATGGTCGAACACACGAGAAGGCATGATGAGCTCGATTTGAACTGCGACAGCGTGGCATCTGCATCTGTCCATGGGCCGCAGAGCGTAACGATGCCGACCCAGGTGACTTGAGTCTGGAACACAGAGGTCTTTGATGTATGCCGAAGTATAATTGTCAACAATTAAGGCTTGATGTTGTTAATGTTTATCAACCGAACATTTCCTCCTTCAATCAACATAATTATCCACCTTACACCGCGGGCTTTAGTTCAGTGACGGCAACCTATCCGGAATCGTCTAGCAAACTTACTTTGGATTGCTAAGTTGAATTGTTCTGCTATGAAGGCGTTGCCAAATGATTGTCCGCTAAAGGAAACTTCGGCAGAATGATCCATTTCTTCGAAGACAACACCCGGATCGAATATATCCGGTTCCTCTTGCCTATGCACAGAAATGATACAGGAAATAATAACAGTCAGATCTCGTTCTTGTTCAACAGCTTTTGTCATCTGGACATACGAACGGATGATCTGGACAATCATTGATTATGAAACAGTAACCAAATCTACATTGTTCACGGGAACTGACAAGTAAAGGATAGGCTACTCAAAATATACCATTAAGATGACGTTATAACAAGAATTTCAAACTCATAATTAAGATGACGTCAAAAGCAGGCTAACACAATGAAGACCAGACTAATTAAATATAATTAACGCTCAATAGATGAATCGTTTAGTGCCGCAAACGTCCTTGATAAAGCAGGCGATGCAGACAAATTTTCCGTATCATGCAGGTCATGTTACAGTGCGCTTTAAGCTGTTGTCATGCGTAGTTCTTAATAGCAGATGTCAAGTTGTCAACACAGGCCGTACGAGTAATTCAGCCACTGTATCCGGTTAAAATATGATTTGATTGATAGCAATAATTCGCTAATCACGACTCAAGGTACCACGCCCTGTCACCGGTAGAGGGCGATCCTTCCGGAAGAGACCGCAAATAAGCGCTAGGTACCAGTAGCGACATCTTTCGAACTGAATGTAACTGTCAGGCATCGAGTCTAAGTGTCCAAAAAAATTCACACTGTTACGGCATACACTAGAATGTATGCATGCATGTATGTGTATGAATGGATGTTATACTGTTTTGTGTGTGTGTGTGTGTGTGTGTGTGTGTGTGTGTGTGTGTGTGTGTGTGTGTGTGTGTGTGTGTACATGTGCATGTCTGTTAGCAAGACTATCTGACTGACCAGAACATTGTTGCTTCACGTACGTTAAATGGGAGACCATCCAACACAGCAAAAGGCGCATCGCATGTGCACTGAAATGCGATGCGATGATATAAATTATGTGATGCAATGTGACCGTATACAATTAATGTGATGTTTAATGATACTGTTTTTAATGTGATTGTGTATCTTAACAATTTTCTACCGTGTTATTTAAATAAGTGGAGTTGGCGTTATTATTGTTATTTAAGCTGCTATGTCAGACAATGTAAATCGATCTTATGTAAAATGTGATGTCTTAATGATGAATTGTTTTAAATGTGTTTAAATGCGGTTGTTTATCTTAACAGTTTTATGCCGTTTATCATAAAGAACAACTGTTGGCCTTATTAATTTTATATAATTGTAGTTAGAATGACATAACATAACTAACTCCAACACTTGTTAATGACTATGTAAGCTGTTGTGCATGGTAGTGTAAATGGAGAAGTAGTACAAATTGTTGCGATTTTTCTTATGTATTTTTCCTTTATATCATACTATCTGAATTGCGTGTGATAATAATAAGCTTATAACCATTATGTTATTAGTTTGTTGATATAAAACGTCAGTCGTTTAAGGGGTTCGTAAATGTTCTAATTAATGTTCTTGTGACATTATACTGACATACAAATAAAAAAATGGGTGAAAATAAATCATTGCCTTCTTTTATATTCTTATTGAGTATGCCTGCCTACCTGTCTGTCTGACAGTCTGTATTCATGTATGTATGTATGTGTATGTATGCATGTAGTCACAACAGGCATCTTTAAACCAGGTTTATACGACGTCAAACCTGACATCTATTATTTTTGTGTATTTAATGCGGTTAACAAATAAACCATACAATCGAATGGACGCAAGACAATTAAATATCATATCCAATTAAAAATATATGTTCTCGTTTATGTGTTCATGTGAGGAGGAAGGCATGTGAAATTTGGGAATATGTAGGCCCATTTCATGAGTAGACACAAAGCATATAACATATATTGAAATCAATACACAAAACACTAGGTGCTTGTTCTGTTAATTGTAAGAATAACTATATTTTGTCATCAGATGTCGTAAGTTTTCATTGGCCTGGTGGCAGTAACTGGAGTTGCTTTAGCTCTTTGGTACATGTTTCTTGTTTGATATTAGTCCCAAACAAAGCTTCCAGGAATAACTCATATTAGACTGCGTTAGGAGAAGTGATTTAAATGGCCTATACATCTTAAAATACAACAGTGTAAATCGCGTCAATTTTAACTGTACAAGTGGGACAAATGTCCCAGTAGTTTTAGGATTTGTCCCAGTAGTTTTAGGATTTGTCCCAGGCAATGTATGTTTAAAGTATAACTAGTGGGACAAATGTTGCAGGAGTTTTAAGATTTGTCCCAGTAGTAAATCAGTAAGAAGAAATTTTTTTGGAGATGATTTCCTAAAAAAAGTCATCAACTTTTTTTATAGATGATTTCCTAAAAAGGTCGTCGTTTTTGGAGATCAATTCGCCCGACTTTGTCCCAGTAGTGTAAATCTGTTAAAATATGCACTGGTGTAAATTTGATTCAAACAGGTTAAAACGTGCGAATTGCCACATATTTAAATGCCATGTTTTTGCATATACGCTTAGATCTGTTTTTTGCAGTATTAAAAGATCGTCTTAATTATCCTGATCCTTTTGTCTCTTCCAAAACCAGCGCTATTTGTGTCTCCTCTCTCCACGTAAATTCCTGGCCAGCTTTACCGCCACATTTACCTTTGAACGGGCTTCCGGTTGATTACACATTGGGCGCCTTCTTGTTCAAGGATCTTTATGGTAACAGGGCAATCAGATTAGCAGGTGTCAGATATCTCATCTGCTGCTCTGACAGCTCACTTTGATTGACGTGCCAACTGTTTGCGGTCTACGATGCTAGACTGAGATCGACCTGTTGGCCTAGTTGATGGTATCTGAGGCCCAGCAGATTATGTAGATAAAAGTCGAGTCTATTATGAGAAATTATTTTTCTTATCACCCGAATCTACTCTACAAATTTCATCCCCGTAGTTCTATATGGGAGCTCATTTATTTACTTTTTTTTACCGAACTTCCAAAGACGCAAAGTAATTCCAGTAGGAAGCACATGGTCGCCATGCATCTTCTCCTAAAGCAAAGAAAGTAATTGATTTCTATGTCGTTCTATTTGGCTCCTTCTTATCTGCATCTGACCTATTTATGCCTAACTGTACGGGTTCCTGTTCGCATAATATGGTGATTTGTTTCAATTTTGTTGGTGGGTTAGTAGATTTTGTGCAAGTGTCTGTGAAAGTAGTTATGTGTATAGTTCTCTGCTTGGTTCTATGATTACGAGCAAACTTTTGCGTGTATGTATGCCTTTAGTTATGCACATAAACGTTAGCGGACCTGATACAGCCAGCAGTCGCTAGAGGAACCACTTGCATTCAGATCGATAACATTATGAATGAAACGTTGAGTAGATGACGAGTGAAGCTTTGCTGCATAAGTTCTCTAAAATATTTCCAGCCCATGTACCTTCGCCAGCTCTTCACCATCCCGTCACCCCGCTCTACCCGATCATTCTTCTATCCAATTCTATTCACACCCCTTCAGGGCCTTAACAACTCATCACAAGTTCCCACTGCCTGAATTTAGGTTAGCGACTGATTTAGATCTAACACAGACTACACGTCCTCTGAACCACTTAAAACCTTACTAGTATTCCACCTGAATTCCGCAAATCCTCAGTTTTTCCACTAATCTCGCCGCGCGCACACCGTCGCCTGCTTCAAGCCCCTCTGTTTATCACCTCTCACGCTTTTCACTCGTGGCACAACAGAACGCTAAGAAGTGAAAATAAAGAATATCTGACCATACACGATAATGTGATTGAAGTAGGCATGGTTGACTCGCTGAGAAATTCTGAAATGATCTGATAGATTCAGTGAAGAATCGTTCAATTTGTGAGACCTAGTTGACGTAGATAATCTTGATCTAGAATTTCTAAAGAGCTACTTAAAAAGTGCAGGGCACAACCTTATTCTGAAGCGCTGCGTCGTGTCAAGTGATACCAAGAGATACAAAATATCTAATGCAGTGTAGGGGGGAATGGCTGCAAACCTCGAAACGCGATGGAAATTGGTTTAAAACAGCTTCAGCACACACTCATTCACCTATAGTTTTCTACAAATGATGAGGGAACAATGGCCTTTATTTCTTGTGAACTATTAAACAGTTGAACGCACATAAACAAACTATATATGTATGTAGGTCAATATATGCATCTAAACTTTTTATATAGCGCTTTTCATGCATCAATGCATCAAAAAGCGCTGCCTGCGCCCACGTATAAATGATCTTAACGTCATTAAGAACAAAGAGTTAACCAATAAGCTCTCAGATAACTACAAGTAGTAGAGTCATCACTAGGGAGCACCTTCATACACGCAGATCCCAGCTGACGATTTCCCATCGAGAGACAACAGTGTAGAAACCACGCTGGGTGTTCTTTGGCTGCGTAGCGTCGAAGAAGAGGCGCGACGACAGGCGACGAGACTCGCAACACTCGTCCGTCACCACCGCGCTGTCCCTCGCAGATGGTAGAAGTCGCTGCTTCCGGATATTTCTATGCCACATGGTCAGTGGAGGACGACAATCACAACAGTCGGTCGTAGATCGTCACAGCAGCAGAATGATCAGCAACAATCCATGGAATTTATCCGCCTTTCAAAATGGACCATGAAACTGTCCAGTTAGTATCCCGAAATCCATTAGAATGGACGAGCCATGGAAGTGAAAGAGAGCTTGATATAAAACGATCAAACACCGTCCAAAATACTCAGCACCAATGAGAAAAATAACTTCCAGAAATGCATACTAGGTCACATTAGATGTCCAAACGAAGAAAAATAATCGGAAAAAAAATCCGCACGTGACCAACTAATTTACCGAAAGTGACACACTAAAGAAAGTTCCGATCATCTTTGCCACCAAATGTGCGCGAGTTCTCAATACATGACGCAAAATACATATTTATCGCAAAAATACATGTAGGTACAGAATTTTTTCAAATCAAGTCAGTTTATTTCTGCAACCAAAAGAACATAGGCCTATCGAACACCCCATTTGACTTAAGTAGGTAGTTTTTCAGAAAGTGAAAGGCCTCTGAGGTGACAAAAGGTTCCACAATGCGATCTATGTCGATTTCACACGATGAGTCTAGGATTCGAATTCAACTTGCAGAAGTGAAAAGCCGACGCGACTTGGCTACCGAGTTACTCTATAAAGCATTGCAATGAAAGCGCTACAAAAGTTTTGCGTTAGATTTAGATAAAAGGAAGTAAGTGGACTGCGATGCGAACGTCGATAATGTAATTAAGATCGCTATACTGACGTAGACCAGATCACCCAAACGCCTGCAATACGTGGTTGGCAGCCGTGATCTTGGTCTCATAGGCCTTGTTTGCACTGCGGTACCATTCAAGGTCATAGCCGCAGTTGTCCGCCACAGTCCGGCCCATAATGGGCCATCTTCAGGGCATGCAACTTTCAACAGATGTGCAAATCCTACTGCGGGTGCTTAGTGACTACAGTCACATAATGATGATGTGACCAGCTATACAATTTCACTTTGGCCATATGGGTAGGTCATTTAGAGTGGTCGTCACCATTGTCATCGCTGCGAACGTAATTGCAAGCGGAACTCGTGATTGTGTTCAGTCACGCACATCCGGATATGAGATGAGCTAGCTATGCTCGATTTCAACTCATCGTAGTTCACTTGATAACATAATGGTCATTCAATCCTGTGACCAGAATTTGAGCACAATGAAGGCAAGAAAGAAGCTTTACCAGGGTTTCTAAATATCTAATGGTTTCAATCCCTCCTCAAAGGATCCAGAAGGATCCCGAGGTAAGATCGATGCTCCGAGAGTGAGCGGCACATTTTCTGTTCAAAGGATCCAGAGGCAACACCCATCCTTCAAGAGTCAGGGGCACATTCTCTGCTGAAAAGATCCAGGGTCACGACGCCTGCTTCAAGAACGAGAGGCATGATCCAGAGGCAAATAACCAAGCGGCGTAATCACTTAATTTAAATTTCAGCAAATTTTGTACAGCCAACAAATGTATCAGACTCTATTCTGAACTAGCCAGTGTAGACCTTGGCTTTTGCTCGGATTAGCCTAAAACATTCCTGTGTAACGTAGCATGTTGCTCTATGTATACTTAAAAAAACCATAAACGTATCTTATCTTCTAAAACGTGATCATCGAATTCTGAGTGACATCAATCGACTTCTACTTTTCTACATTACCTGCATTGACTTTGCAACGAATTGACAGTTTGAGTCTCGTTGATTACACTTGTCGATGCGACTCGAATCTGTCATCCTGACCACTGCACCATAATAACATGGCACTTAGATTTGAACTGTCTATTAAAAAGCACACTGGAGTAATTTTATATTGAATTATCTGTTAATTTAGAGATCCTTTAGGCTGAATCTGAGGTGTGGATAAATGTTCGCTAGGGGCCAAGACAGGGTAATACAAAGGCCTTTATACAACAATAAGGTATTGACTAGTTAAGTGCAGATTACTAATTGGTAAATCGAGTCCTTTTTTGCTGATGATCCCGATGTGATGGCTAAGCAGATGAAAGTGCGTGATCCTGCATTTGTCTCACACTATGAAGTCACGAGAGAGTGATATCATAATCTCTAGCGGAGTGAACTACCCCTGCAGTTCTAAGACAATTAGTTTTGATTGGAACTCACAATATAAGGGCATGGGTTTCGTGGCAGTGTGGATTTTGAATTTTCACTTCTCTTTCTGACTAATTCGGCTGCAAACATCCGATTGACCGAGTTAACAAAGTGAAAGTTATTCACGGAAATAATGAGGATGGTGCTTCCTGATCAGTTGAAACTAAACCTGATCAACAGAGACTTAAGTAATCTCCAAACCTCTGAAGGATCATTTTACCGGAGGTATCTATGATCCCTCTGGAGATCAAAACTATTTCCGGAGATACGAAGGGTGTTATTCTGGAACTGCTTCTCCCTCGTCAAGATTCTGCTGGCCAAAGGTCCCTCGGTAGGTAGTCGCTTTTAAGAGTTGAATGGTGATAGATAGGCGCTGGAAGAGAAAACAAGTTTACTTGCCATCTCTTATAATTATTATTAAAATTAAAATTATTATTATTATTATTATTATTATTTTTTTTTTTTTTTGCCCCGAGGTATACAGGATCCCTCAGGGACTTGAATATTAACTAAAATGGAAAATAAAGTGTCCGGAATGGCCCTATTCATCTATTTCCCGGCCGGCAAAAGTGCTCCCAAAAGCCACTGCGTTAAAACGCTGTATCGTCAGTGAAAGGCGTTGGAATATTATTATTATTATTATTATTATTATTATTATTATTATTATTATTATTATTATTATTATTGTTGTTGTTGTTGTTGTTGTTGTTGTTATTATTATTATTATTATTATTATTATTATTATTATTATTATTATTATTATTATTATTATTATTATTATTATTATTATTATTATTATTATTATTATTATTATTATTATTATTAGTAGTAGTAGTAGTAGTAGTAGTAGTAGTAGTAGTAGTAGTAGTAGTAGTAGTAGTACTAGTATTATTATTATTATTATTATTATTATTATTATTATTATTATTATTAAAATATTATGTTAGAGGGTAGGGTGTTCTGATTCTCCACTATGGCAACACGAACCACGTTTCCATAATCTGTCAACCAAAGCGCATCATGTTGCTGTGGGTAAGCGAGGCTTAATACTTATGATAACTTTTAGAGTCATCATGGGTACTGAGCCTCGCTTTCCCACAGCACACTAATTTCACGCCATTGAGGAACCAAGTGTTTTAGAAATGTCTGTAGTACGGTCAGGAAAGACTGCTAGAGAGGGGCTGTTGTGTGTGTGTGTGTGTGCGTGTGTGCGTGCGTGCGTGCGTGCGTGTGTGTGTGTGTGTGTGTGTGCGTTTGTGATTGCGTGTGAATCACGAAGAGCGCAAGGTGACATTTAAGGCATACGTGCACAAGGCCTGCAGTGGATTCCGATTTGTCACCAGCCCTGTCAATCACTAGGCCGTAACAACTTTGCAGTCAGGTCGTCACGAATAAAGATGTTTGGAGACTTGAATAATAACCTGAAGTGGTATTTAAGCGATGACAGATTAGTCTACAGTGCTGAAGTTACCTGCTTGAGGCATAAAGATCAACGAATGCAAACAACAGTTATAACATCCTGGACAATTTCCATTGTGTCGTATAATAGAGCAACATCAGTTTACGTTCAAAGCGAATAAGCCGTTAATTCTCAATTCATTATAAGAACAAGGGTAGTTGACTGATTCTGAAGATTTGTGAAAGGTCACAGCAAGATTTCTAGACTTAGAAATTAAGTGATTTGAACAAGTTAGGAGGCAATCTGAACTCAGTGGTGGGTTCCTTTATGAAGAAAACAAGAAAAAGTCTTGATCAGAATTTTTTCGCTTCATTTGAGGTACTGTGCAACATTAAGTTAACTCGGGTGATCGAGAGCAACATTAGACGAACTCAGGTGATCGATTGCAACGTAAATTGAACTCAGGTGATTGACCAGATTTGATCAATTCCACATACGATATCTCTCAAGTTCTAAGACGTTGGTGTTGACTCGACAGGAGAATCCTTGAGTCGTCGAAGATGTGCATTTGCTCGCTCCTTTCCTGCTTTTTAAGTTGGGTCAGCAGGGCTCGTCTGGCTGTAATCTTTCTCTGGACGGCTGGTATACTCTGCAGCATCAGTTTCGTCGCTCCTTTCTGGATGATTAGGTGGCCAGCTACGTACTTTGGAAGTGGTGGAGATTGTCCACGCGAAGATATCGGGCTCTTGGCCGAATGCTGCGCGACAAAGAAGTGCAAATGGGTTTGGGAAAATAGATTTGACCTCGAAATAAAGATGGAAGGTAAGCAAACCGGGTCTTGGACAACTGTGTTCTTCTGGTGCTCTGCCTTTAAACGTCCGACGTCGCCACTCCTCTCGGTTTTGAGTGTTCTGTATCCTTCCTTCATCATCCAATCTGGCATCATCTGTCTTGATCTTCCCCTTGTCCCCCTCTCCTCCATTCTTCTCTCGATAACATTTCTTAGGAGAGAGTCCCCTCTCAGTGTGTGTCCAATCCATTTCCTCTGCCTCATTCTTAACGTGTGTATGAAGGTTCTTTCTTCTCCAATCCTTCGCAACAACACTTCTTCATTTGTTTTATGTCCTGTCCAGTCAGGGGCGGATCCAGAAGGTTAATAAGGGGGGCAAAATGTTTTAAAGGAATTCTTCCCCGAAAACAAATTGATGACCTTTTTTAAAGTTATTAATCTAGTCATGTTTCCATATTTCGCTTTACTCGTCTACGGGGGGGGGGGCATGTCATGTCCTGTGTGGTGAATATCAAATGGGGGGCCATTATTTTGTCATTATCCTCCTCTACTTCGTGGTGACGGGGGCCCACGTCCTGAGTAAATATCAAATGGGGGCCATGGCCGGATTGGCCCCCCTGGATCCGTCCCTGTGTCCAGCTGATATTCGCCATTCTTCTCCAAATCTAAATCTCAAACGCCTCCAGTTTCTCGATGTCCTCTTTCCTCACAGTCCATGTCTCTGATCCGCACAACACGACACCCCACACCATTGTCTTTACCTTACTTTTCTTCAGATTCCTGTTCATTTTTCCTCTCAACAGCTTTTTGCGTTTTGTGAATGTCTCTTTACCCAGTGCTATTCTTCTTCTAATTTCCTTATGGCATTTGGCATCTGTCGTAATCGTGCTCCCCAGGTAGCAGAATTCTTTTACTTGCTTTATTTCCTCTCCACCAATTTTTATTCTGACTATAGTTACTTTTTCTTTTCTTGTCTGTGTTGCATATTGTATAATCGCAATTCTGCGTTCGAATGGCGAAATGCTTACGCTGATTTAGTTTTCAGGAACTGGTGAGGTCGGATAGTTTTGCAATATTCTTTACTTATTAAATCATCTATTAGCCATGGTAACAGTCTGAACTTACATGGAATTAGAAATTAACTCTAACGTATACTTGATTATGGTTTGGTGATGGAACTTCTTTGTATGTATGGTACTGAGTTTTTGTAAAGCTCATTCTACGAATCCCTCAAGCCCTCAATAGCGCTCAGATCAACTCTGTGTCTTAATTAAAATATCTTGAAAATGAAGAAGAAAAGGAAGTGGCAGTAATAACTTATAATACTAGTACTGGTTGAAGTATAGCTGATAGCTGTAGTTGAAGAAGAAGAAGCAGAAGATGATGATGGTGATGACGAAGTAAAAGAGTAATGGTAGTAGAACAAGAGAAAGAAAAGTAGTAGAATATGAAGAAAGAGAGGTATGAAGTAGCATAATTAGAGTAGAGTTTAAGTAGCATTATTGAGTAGAGCTTAAGTAGCACAATACGAAGATTCATGGGAAAATTAAAGGAAGAATTTCCGAAACGAATGGACCAAAGTGTGAGAGTGCATGATGCATTCGTATTGTCCTACGGCAGCGAGGAACCAGAAGATCTCCATAGGCGCCCGAGCGATTATTTATCGTAACTCATAAGCCTTGGAAACAGAACCAGCATATTAAAAGCATATCATCTGCAAATCTGACACAAGGTAGTTGACGAAACTCTATTGTTCGGTGTTTTCAGCCTAGCGGATGGCCTTATAAGAGACGCGCTAGAGCAATTATAAATTCCAAGGCTCTTGCATCTAGACATTATGAAGACTATGCTGACTCAGCAACAAGGCATGGCGTTAAGAGGATTGTTGTAATGGGTCTGATATTGAAATACGTCTCTTCTTTAGTCACATCAAACAGTTTGGTTTGAGGGCGACATTCCTGCAGGCTGCTTCATTTAAAAGCCTGATGTTAAGACAAGGGAAGCGCCACCCAGTGCAGGCCTTAGGATATTTCGGGTCCCGTGCAGAGTATACTGCGCATAGGCGTAGACTGGGGGGAGGGTGGCCGGGGCACGTGGCCCCTCAATAACTGAGATGGACTGTACACCTAATGCAGCAAGCGTAGAAAGAATAACCAAATTTTCCCTCCCCATATTTTGGGCAAGTTTACGCCAGTGACTATACGGGCCCCCATGACACAAGTCAAATTGTTTTTCATTGCTAATCATTTGATTTTAGTAGATTGTTAACAAGTGCAACAAGTCAAATTTAACTATACACGAGAATTCTGGGATATAGAGGGCGTTGACTTTTATTTTGTTGACGAAAGAGAAGATTTAATCGAAACCATAATATTATCATTAGGGTGTATTGTTCATTTTAATTTTCTGCGACATTTTCGGGCCCCCCATAAGTTGTGGCCCCGTGCGACCGTACGGTTCGCACGCCCCTAAGGCCGGTACTGCGCCACCTTTGACATACCATCAGAAGGATCGATTGCTACTATTCGACCATTTTCGTTTCATTCTCAAACCATTATGTTCGGCTCAGCGACAGGACGAAAAGCTAATTATAATAATATATAGTCTAAAGATCAGTTAGGCAGGTGATGCCTGTCACGAAATAGAGTATCCCCCATACATGCGTATCCCCCTTAGCGAAATGGAGTATTCGGTTTAGTTTTCATTTTTGGCGGTTTCTAAGTGTATTCAGTCGTACTGTTTGGATTTATTGCACACATAAAATTTTTGAATTGCGTATCTTTAGTTTGTACGTCGACCTGAAATCAATTTACTTTGTTTTTGGTGATTTTGACTGGAATTTCGTCGAGGCTATCGTGATGCATATGACGAGGGGGGATAGAATGGTTCATCCCACCGGATACTCTAAACCGGTTTATTCCATCCGGGGGATACGCTTTAGGGGGGATAGAATATCTCGGGACACCGGCAACTGATTGTTGAAATCATGGATAAGCACGTGAACAGAAAACTGAGAAGCATGTCCGCTTGATGCAATTAACGTACAATTAGCAACGAATTGGGTTTCCGTGTGCAGAATTAACAGATGCTCTTCAAGTGATTGAGGTATTTACAATTGGCAATCATTTCTCTGCTTCGAGTTAAGTTGGTACAACAATTCTGGTGAGGCACGATAATGATGCCTTAAACTTTTGCTTGATGTCGACTTTTAGTCGGGATTCTGTTGCTAAGAGTGGGTATTGTGCTGGGCTATCAACTGCTAGGTCGGGGGTTCAAATCCCTGCCAGGGAAGAAATTTGTTTGATGATTTTTCGTTCCACTTTCGCTGCCAACTCAGCTGTAGTGAGTACACTGACCACACATTGTTGGTAGGAGGACGGCGAGGGTGAGGACTGGCTACTCGCCCTCAATGCCGAGGCTAAGAAAATGCAGCCGTTAATACTTCATACCCATAGCTGCACTCTGACTATGCCCATCTGAGTTTCCTGAAGTTGCGGTCAACAAAGTTCAAAACTTAATGGCGGCGCCAGCCATACAATTTCAGCAGGTCGCGTCAGGGTCATGGGAGTTATTCAGCAGGTCGCAGAAATTGATGTTTGAGTTTACGCATCAAACAGCATAACCTCAACATAACTTAGACATGGGCTATAAAACGAAGAAACTTACAATTATTGTTGAACGCTTATAGCCCAATTGTTATGGCATATTCAAATTTTAAACAATTCAGCAATTAAAACGTTAAACTTTAGTTACTTAACTAATCTGTACAGGCCAAGAGTAAAATATGCAGGTCATAAGGCAGGTTTAACAGTAAAATAGGCAGGTCAAATGACCTACCGCGACCCATGGTAGCGCCCCCACTGCTGGTGTGATCTTTCTCGCGACTTCAACATCATATAAACCTGCACGGAAAGCAGCATGATCAATATCAGCCCAGTAGAATTGGAAACGTTTGAACATCTGTATATCTGTTCCAGCAGAAGGAACAAATGTCAGGATTATGTCATGAACCTGATGCCGATAGGCAAAATATCAGACGTTTGCCCAACGTCTCATCCAGAAAAGTGCATGCAACTGACTTAAAACCTGTGTTCGAGGATGTGGTGTCGAAAGTCAAGGAACAGATGTGTGACTTAATACTCCAATCTTCGACAACTGCGAATACTGCAGCGGTTATTATTTCTCTAGTCCCATTTGGTAAGCATGGAACTGCAAGCAGCTGATCAATGCCTACTCCAGATACCAATACATGCAGATGACCGACTTCAGCTTTACCGGTCACGTATGAAAGAAGTTTATCGTCCTAGAGAGGCACGTCACCAACTTTTGTGACAAACTCTTCTTTTAACTTCTTTTCTCTAAGTATAATCGGGTTGAGGCTCCCCTAAACATGTTCAGAAGAAACTGAAACTTGGTCGCAATTTTTAAACTTATTTGGAAGATAATGATAGGGTGAGAGCTGTAACTTTTAAGAATTTGTTTTTTCACTTTTGCCTATGAACGACCCTAATGTATTTATGTATGAATGTATTTATGCATATATGTATGTAGGCCTATGTATGTGTGTATGTATGCATATATGTATGTATGTATGAATGTATGTATGTGTGAATGTATTTATGTATACATGTATGTATATATGTATATATAACGTTTTAATTGCTGAATTGTTTAAAATCCTTGCGAGTTGTTACCGGCTGCAATAAAAATTATTGAATTGAATGTATTTATGTATGTATGAATGTATCTTTGTGTTTATGCCTGCATGTATTTATGTGCTCATGTAAGTACTCTCCATGTCTACGCAGGTATTTATGCATGTATACATTGATATTAATTAATTAATTAATTAATTACTTAATTAATTAATTAACCTCTATCGCGCCTCTGTCTAATGCAGAAGGAATCATATGATGGCGCACCAAAACAAAGCCACAGTTATGAATGTCTGATTGATTTATACATTTGCTATGTTTTGATGAACAGAGTGGCGTAGAGTGACACAGATCCTGTTCCTGTCTGGTCTCATCCTTCTGCTTCCAGTCTTAGTTATGTCTCCGTTTCGCTTCTGCTGCCAATGCGGTCGAATGTCAGTTCGTATCTCCAGAGTGTTCGCGGTCTTCACATTCCTCTCTGGTAAGCAGTTAGACCTTCGCTTGTTTGAAATGATAATCGTAGTATGTAGGTATGGATGTATAGCGCCTTCAAAGTAACTCACAAGGTAGCGATGGTTAAGGCGATCGGTTAGAATATCGGAAAGCACTATAGGACCTTCAGTTGGTGGAATGTTAGTCCTAGTGATGGTTAAGGTTAGATTAGAAATTTTGGAATTTATAGTGATTAAACTTATTAGGGTTGCGCGATGGTGACGATGGTGATGATAGTGATGATAATGGCAATAATTTTGCTGTTGTGAAATAAGGTGGCGAAAGAGTGATGATGATGACGTTGATGATGATAATTATCAATTTTGATGATGAAACTGATCATAACCATGATTATAATACAGAAGAACAACGAGACGACAAAGATGCAGTTGATGCTGGTGATGATAATAATGATGATAATGATAATCGCAGCTGTTGTTGATGATGATGATTATGATGATGATGAAGATGATGATGATGATGATGATGATGCTGATGATGATGATGATGATGATGATGATGATGATGATGATGATGATGATGATGATGATGATGATGATGATGATGATGATGATGATGATGATGATGATGATGATGATGGTGATGATGGTGATTTTGGTGATTGAGGATATACTGAAATAAACTGCATGCTTTCTGTTTCTATAGCTTCTCTTTGTGGAAGTGCTGTCATCTACTTCTTCTACAATATCATCTGGGGCCACACCAGCGTTTCTCAGACTCTGACTGTGGTCACAACGTGGGCCTGGGCCTTCGTTATGGGTGTCGTTGGCACATGTTTCACCCTCGCATCCTCCACGTTCTGGTACCTCGATGGCAAGCGAGAAGTCGGCTGCGAGACCTTTCAAATTCAGGACGAACAACATGGTGAACGACATAGACTGTTGAAGCGCTAGAGTTTCATGAACCGCTCCGATTATAGTTGTACATTATACCATATTATTAACTATGGTTAATCCAACCGCGTGGAATGGCGAGGACTTGTCGACCAATGCTCCGATCGGAACAGGAGGAACTAAGTCTAAGTCTAAGTAATCCAATCGCGTTGGTGTCTAATGCGCAAAGCATCAACGGATGGCACACCAAAACGCACTGATATGGACTGTCCATCTTTCAAACGCATGAAACGACAAAGGCACAGTTCATCCTGTTGTGGTATTTTGTTAAGAGGTAGCGTTTGTTCGACGGCGTTTGTAATCGTTATCTCAGAATATCTTCCGCGCCTTCTGCACCAGAGTAGCTGGTTCTTGGGTTATTTATTGGGCGCTGGTACCATTTACGAGCATATCGGTCTCCTGCGTAAATAATAGAAGCATGCATCTAAGTATATATGTATTTATGTATGTATGTATGTATATATATATATATATATATATATATATATATATATATATATATATCCTTGTATCTATGTATGTAGGGCCTATGTATGTATGTATGTATGTATGTATGTATGTATGTATGTATGTATGTATGTATGTATGTATGTATGTATGTATGTATGTATGTATGTATGTATGTATGTATGTATGTATGTATGTATGTATGTATGTATGTATGTATGTATTGTATGTATGTATGTATGTATGTATGTATGTATGTATGTATGTATGTATGTATGTATGTATGTATGTATGTATGTATTGTATGTATGTATGTATGTATGTATGTATGTATGCATGTATGTATGTATGTATGTATGTATGTATGTATGTATGTATGTATGTATGTATGTATTGTATGTATGTATGTATGTATGTATGTATGTATGCATGTATGTATGTATGTATGTATGTATGTATGTATGTATGTATGTATGTATGTATGTATGTATGTATGTATGTATGTATGTATGTATGTATGAGGACACTTAATATAATGTATTTTGTGTACCTCACAAAAACTCTGCATCTATGACCATTGACCATCTATCAAATCGACCCAGGTGCCTTTTAAGACAGTTAGCAAACGTATGCTGCACAGAGTCAAAGACAACAGTACGTAAGTGCCGTGGCAAGCTATTCCAGGGGACGGTCCAATACACGATAAGGCGCGGTAGGTGCGATCTGATGCATGGTGGGCTTGAATTGAAGTGCGACAGCTTGGCGTCTGCATGTATACATGGATCGAGGAGCAGAGCGATCGCCGACCCTGTTGACTCGAGAGTGGAACGTCGAGCTCCTTGATGTATGCCAGAGAAGTGCCAACAATTGAGGCACGTCTCAGTTTGATGCTGTTGATGTTTATCAATCGAACATTTCCATCTTCAGTCGACATAATTATCCGCTTTACACTGCGGGCTTTCATTCCCTGAGAGCAATCTCTCAGGCATCGTTTAGCAGACTTACTTTGGATCGTTAAGTTGAATTGTTCTGCTATGAAGGCATTGCCAACTGATTGTCCACTAAAGGAAAATTCGGAAGAATGATCCATTATTTGCAAGACAGAACTCCGATCGAAGATGATCGAATATAGCCGGTTACTCTTGCCTATGCACAGAAATGATAACAGCCAGATCTCATTTTGGTTCAACAGTTTTTGTCATCTGGACATAGGAACGGATGATATGAACAATCATTGATTATGAAATAGTAACCAAATCTACATTGTTCACGGGAACTGACAAGTAAAGGATAGGCTACTCAAAATATACCATTAAATTTTAGATGACGTTATAACAAGAATTTCAAACTCATAATTATTAAGATGACGTCAAAAGCAGGCTAACATAATGAAGACCAGACTAATTAATTATAATTAACGCTCAATTGATGAATCGTTTAGTGCGGCACACGGCCTTAACAAAGCAGGCGATGCAGAAAATTTTCCATATTGTGCAGGTCATGTTACAGTGCGCTTTAAACTGATGTCATGCACAGTTCTTAATAGTAGATCTGTATTCCAGACCACTGCTATCAAAACAGGGTGCGCGAGAAAAAAATCAGCCACTGTATTCGCTTAAAATAGGATGCGATTGATAGTAATTATTCGCTATTCACGACTCTAGATACCACACCCTGTCACCGTTAGAGGGCGATCCTTCCGGAAGAGACTGGCAAATAAGCGCTAGGTACCAGTTGTGATGATATATATTATATGACGCAATGTGTCCGTATATACGATTGCCAGAGGTGTCTACACCATAGAAACCTTGGAGCAAATGCTCCATCCAAGAAATAGGGGGAAGATCTATCAGTGTGTGTGTGCCACCATTTTTTTTGGGGGGGGGAGGAACGTGGAGGGGAAAAAGAGGGGAAAAGGGACGTTGCTCCAGTGACTTAGGGGAGTGGGGGTAGACTACTAGACGCCTCTGACGATTGCTATGCTTTAATGACACTGTTTTTTAAAATGCGATTGTGTATCTTAACAATTTTCTACCGTTTATTTAAATAAGAATTAGTGTTTACGTTTTAAATCTTATGTAATTGTAATTGTAATGACATTATAACATTTCTAACGCCAACACTTGTTCTTTGATGATTATGTAGTCCTTATGCTGTTGTGCATGGTAATGTAAATGGAGAAGAGGTAGTTGAAATCGTTGTAATTTTTCTTATGTGTTGTTTCCTTCTGTGTAATTCGCATTTGATCATAATAAAAAATAATAATCCGTCTGCTCTCAGTTTTGCTGACATAAAACTTAAGTGATTTGAGGGTTTTAAAATGTTCTCAGTAACGTTCTTATGACATTAAAATTTTAAAAAATGTTTTAAAATAAATCATTGCCTTCTTTTTGTACTCCTATGTGAGTAATGCCTGCCTGTCTGTCTGAATGTATGCATGTTTTAGGTCTAGGCCTACATGTAGGTTTATGTACGAGTGTAGGCCCTATGATGCATGTATGCCTGCATGAATGTATGTATATGTGTCTATGTATGCATGCATGTAGTCACAGCATGTCTATGCGACGCTATGCTGCTATTTAAGGGTCTTTGAAATGGCTCTGCCAACATAGTTTGAATCACGCCGAAGGATAGTGAGTTCCAGTAGTCAAGTCTTCTGGAAACCATTCCAGTATCTAATGGGCGAAGGTAGTGTGTGGAAAAAAGAGGTCTTATTCTACGAATATCCCAAAAGTGAAATTCAGTTGATCTTCATTTGGCCCAAGCATGATTAGGAAATGACGTGGTGAAGATAAAACTTACGCCTGATATTTTAGTGTATTTAATGCGGTTAACACATAAATCATACAATCGAACGAACGTAAGCTAATTAAAAAATATATTCTCGTGTATGGGTTCATCTGTTTACATTGGTAATTGCTTTGTATGGGTGTCCCTAATAGCGGGATTTTTATCCCTTCTGGGCCACCCTTTGCCACCAATGACTTTTGTCCACATTCTCGAGTATAACAGCGTGGCAATTGTAGTAATGAACCAATTGTAAACGAATCATAACCTCGTTTGTTAACTGTTTAGTGTTTGTTTTGGTTGCAATAAACATATTGATTGATTGATTGATTGATGTCTGTATGAAGGCATGTTTATTTGTATTCATGATTAGATTTATAAGGCATGCAACATATTATTAAATCAATGCACTTAACACTGGGTGTATGTTTTGTTAAAAAGAAGTCTTGTAAGAATAGCTGCATGTTCGACATCACCAGATGTCGTAAGTTTCATTGGCCGTGGTAACTGCCAACTGGATTTGCTTTGAACTCTTTGGTTCATGTTTCATGTATGATAACGGTCCCTTTCAAGCTCTACGCAGCCGCAGTTGCCCCCAAAGTCCACCCTGTAATGGGCCATCCTCCAGGGTCTTCAGGTTCCACAGAGGTGCAAATTTGACTACGGGTGCTTATAATGACTGCAGCCATAAAATTTAACTTTGGCCATATGGGTAGGTCACTTGGTCTGGTTGTCCCCATTGTCATAGCTGCGAATAACATAGGAAGCGGAACTCGTGATTGTGTTCAGTCAGGCGTAGTAGTAGTAGTAATAATAATAATAATAATAATAATAATAATAATAATAATAATAATAATAATAATAATAATAATAATAATAATAATAATACTATAATAGAGTCGGCTGAGATACCATACGAACTTGCCAACTCAGCACTCACCGCGTGGATGACACTGACAGATGCAGAACCACCTGAATATGAGACAAGAGCAGCAACTCATCGCCAAAAGGAGTGGGATATCAGATATATCATATACAGACAAAGCACGGACAGGCCTGATGCGTTTAACAAAATTAAAAATAATAATAACACAGAGGATATATGTGCTACATTCAACTCTGAACATTGAAATGAACGACAGGTGGCTTTTCTTTCGGCGTCGTATCATTTTTGTATCCGCGCTTTCTCTCGAGTCAAAGACAAAGAATATGAGACAATGGTAAGCAAGTAATGAAAATATCTATGCGATGGCTCGAGACTGCCAGTGGAGGTCATATTCAGCTGTTCGAGCACCATTCCCATTTGCCTTTCTTTCTAAAGTAGCATTATTAGTAATTGTTTAGTAGAATTTGTAACAATTGAAACACTGAAATTACTAACATTTCACATCACACAGAAATCAAACCTGTTTAATTTCTTCTTCAGGCGGAAATAGAATGGTAAATGAAATGCGAAAAAGTTTCTTAGATTATACGAAATTCAGTTTCACAAAGCGTTGCGCAGAATGCAAATGCAAAAGATATGTGCGGATGGCATGAAAAAGAAAACACGTCTTCAATGTTGCTTTAGCAAGAGAATCCTCTACAGGTTAAAACTTAGAATGTACGAAAAAATCCTCTACCAAGAGTCTGTTTCTCCAGTTGTGGTTCATTTGCTTTTGATCAGCATTCGCGCTGCTCGAAGTAGGCCATTCGACTCCAAGTAGATCAAGCTTTCCCATGCAAACGAATTCCCGTATTGGCAAGTAAGACAGGACGTCCAGCAGTAGTTGAACCACCATCCTGCTCCGAACTGCTGGGCGCAGCTCGTTGAAGAAGCTCTGTCGTTGTCATTATCCCCGGTTGAGAAACTCATTCCTCCGTGGAACCATCTGGACGCTACGGAAGTGTTGGTGAGCGAATCTCCGGCAGTTCCGTTGAATCCTGAAAGGCGAATGGCGTATTGGTTGTTTTCCGAATCAAGAGAAAAGGTGGCATAATCGGCGTAGAACCATCCACCGCTCGTTTTGAGTTGTACCTGAAAGACATCAGTGCGAAACCTTAGCTCCAACGTTCTATGGCATAATGTACGTCTGCAAAAAGTAATATAAGTTACTTCCTACTTGGTTAAAACTGTTATTTACAATGCGATCATTTCCTCAACCACTCTACATAACTATCCATACGTCACCTTATCCATGAGCCAACCTGTGCCTGGAGCAGTCAGTCGCATATTCTGTCTCGTCATTTTGTCTTCGTTTTCTCTGCTACGCAGTTTTGATTTTCATTATCGATCCGTCTTGGCAAATGTGTCATACTGGATGGGTCAATGTGTGTTGTCGAGGTGTAGTAGCCATGTCCTCTTCGTCCTTTCCCAGCCTTGGTCACGATCAATTGTATACGCCGGAGTTCTTTGACAGGTTCTACTCACTTCTTGCGGTTTCCGACACCACGTTTTTTTTCAGTTACCATCAGGGGGGACATCTTCACCGGAGATATTAATATCTATCTTGACTGACCGCTGGACCCAGAAGTTGCCTAATACTATTATGTTCACTGCCTTTTTCACGTAGGCGAACACCAATCAGTGTCGTGTGTGGCAATCGGTGAACGAGATTGAACTTTGACGAGAGCAAAGACATCGCGGGGGCTGTGTCTTTCCATTCTGCTACCTATCATGACTACACAGAAGCGAAAATCGCTGACACCCGAGAATATATACAGCTGACGCAATCGGGTAGGGAACATAAAGATCGCCACCTGTTGCAATGCGTATAGATCTGCGGCTAAGTAAGGATGACACCTAAATACATTGCTCTCTAAGGTAGAACGTAGCTGTTACGCATCATCATAAAGATAAAACAATAATGCTGACGAAGCAATTCGTACAGGCCCATTTGAAACTCCCTAGAATACCTGTTGATCGACAGAATTTTGAATGTCCTTACTTCTATTCGAAGCTGATAGACCAGTCCTGGTTGGGCGGTTACAAGATTGACCTTTTCGTTTCCCAGCCAAAACTCGCCTCGTCCTACGTCACCAAATCCGTTTCTATAATCGGTCCATCCTCTGTTGAAGTCCAGGGTTCCGTCAAAACGTTGCATCGTAATTATCCAACTGTTTACGATTGGCAGCGGGAGCAGAGCCCCACCTAAGTTGAGACTCACCAGTTTCAGTTGCATTGACACTCCTACAATATCATATATCTAATTGTTAATTGTTAATTTCAGTGCTATTTTCAGCCGGAACGCGGCGGAACGTCGTTCCGGTACCTTTTTTCAAGTACTAAAGTATAATTTATTTATTTTAATAATAAAAACAATAAGTTAGTTATTTTAATTTAATTTCAGTGTTTTGAATTGTTTTCAGTGTTTATTGAGACCCCACCCACCCCAAAATCTCGTTTTTCTCGAGGTTTTAGCCCTCCCATAATTATTGCGTTCCGGAACCTTTTTTTCCAGAAAAAAAGCACTGGTTAATTTCTGTAGCGTCGGTGTCTAATGCTTTACAGAATATTCTGCTGCGCGGTGACAAAAACAAACGTATGTTGTTGCGATTTTTAAATCTAAATTTTAAATCTACCTGGTATAACTGGGCAGACTGACAAGGTGTCGTTGGTGCTTGTGGTAATGGTTAGGGTCAGACAACCGTAGTAGTCGTCAACTGAACCTCTGCACGAACCTTGCACCAGTGCTGTAAATGCGGACAGTTTACACAATACATAAATGTTACACAAAGTCAATCTTAACGAGATAATAATAATAATAATAATAATAATAATAATAATAATAATAATAATAATAATAATAGGCCGTCACCTCACCGAAGCTACAGGCGAACCCAAAGAGACCAGCTTTCTGTTTCAACGACTCTCTGTAACAATACAACGCTTTGATGCCGTGGCATTCAGCGGCTCCTTTGGCAAGGCTGTGTCCGATACTGAAGAGGGGTAGCCGTTCCAGAATAATTACACTAATAATTTCTAAGCCCCTGAGGGAATGAAGTACCTCAGTGCAAAAAAATAATAATAATAATGATAATAATAATAATTTGAAAAAAATAATAATCTCCGTTTATTGGTTCAAACTGACAAGTACGCAGTAAGATTACATGATATAGTAGTAACAGACGATAACAAGTTTAACAGGAGTCGAATTTAACTGTTCGGCAGCCATGCAAGGCGCCCCTCTATGCTACTGCTTTTTTTTACAATCGCAACCTATGGATTGAAGGCTGAGTGAACCTTGTAGGGTTAGCGGGTATCGAACCCGCTTCCTACTGATCTTCGTGCCAGCATGCTACTATTCAACCATCTCCCCGCCCCATTAGAGATACCATCTATTTTACGCGCGCTGCCCCATTTTCATTGTGTTACTACCTAGGCTCATTCTTTTACACGCCTCGTCTTTCTTAAGACAGGTTAAGACTACGATTGCAATTGATATAGCAAATTTATTATGGGTCCACTTGGAGAAAAATAAACCAGAAACGCTGCGGACCTGAAAACAGGAAAACACGATCCATTGAGTGATTTTCAATAGCTTATTGAAACGTATGTAGCCTAGTAGGTATGATTACAATGGTCTCATTTATTTCTTGTTCTAGTTTTAAAATCCACGCACATAATAGAAAAGTCATGGAATTTGATTATCAAGACGTATGGTCCTTGTTAAATGTTTGTTCAACTGTTGTTGTTAGGGTGTTTCAATCATAATCCATTATGAAAGAACACTTAAAGAGCGCTACAAATGTTGCCCAACAGATAGGCCTACTGAGCTGAAGACGAATAGTATTACGTTTTTTTCTTGTAGTCCCAGTTCATTATAATCTCACGCTTATTTACTCCAAACGCAATCCGCGGCATAGAACATTGAGTGGCTCTTAATAGTTTGTTCTGCAAGAACGCTATATTTTATTTAGAGGCTGTCGTACCTACCCATCGCTGTGCAATTCGAGTGCAAGTAAGCATTCCAATTCTGCAAACGAAAACAGCGTAAGATTTCAAACAGACATTTCTCCCCGCTTGTTAGAGGAATATCAGTCGTTATACTTGTTTGGTGGCACAAAAAGCGACAAAGGTTTCTAACCTAGAGCCCAGTGATAACAGTTGAAACTGGATAACAGTCGGTAAAGGCCCTATAACTGTTCCACGGTAACTGTTAATGATTACTCTTTTTCTGAGATAGCCTACAAACTGTCTGAAAATCAGAAGTTTACTTAAAAAAAGAACCATCTCTTCCTCCTCTCCTCCTCCTCCTCTTCGTCCTCCTCCTCCTCTTCTTTTTCTTCTTCGTCTTCTACTTTTTACTTCTTCTTCTACTTTTTCTTCTTCTTAGAATATGCAGCTGAAGAAGGATAAAAAAAGATTATAAAAGGATATGCTGGCATCGTATTTGATAAACGTAATTGCGAGGTGTACTAAGAGAAATTGTTTGTAGCTCACCATCAAAAAATTGCAATCGCTGTTGTAAGAAACTCTCGACGGCAAGAAACTGTATAAATAGCATCTTCCACTGGAAGCGAAGTAGCTGAAATCAATGCATCGCTGTAAACGGTAGCACTCGAGGGCACACTCGGTGTGCGAGTTTCCAGTGAGACCTTGGAAAGAATCTTCCGGACTTGGACAATGGTTCTGACCGGCCAAAGATACGTCGAAAATCTGCCAGGTAAGGACACATGTTAACAATGTACAGCTCAAGAAACTGAAGAGTCCCACAGAAAATACCAAATGCAACTCAAAATGCATTTCTGCTTGAGACGATTTGTCGGGCCTTAGATGTCTTGTGTGCAGCTATCAACTGCAGTTCTGAGATACACCGAGTGCCAGTGACTGTGTATTCGACATCAGCGATTCAGTATTAGCTGCACAGTACATTCACGCGTTGATTAATTTTAGGGTGTTCGGGAAATGTGCGCCTAGAACTAGAACATTCCGATTCAGAAATGTGCGCCTAAAACTGAATCATTGCTAATATAGTCAAAAATAAGGAACTTTTAATGGAACATTATTTTTGATTGATTGAATTGTTTATTGAAGCACCACACAACATGAAAATAAAATTATGGCAGTTTCGCCTATAGCATTTCAAGTGCTGGCGTCAAATGGGTAATCCAAAAGGGTCAAAGCTACTTTACTTTAGCGTTACTGGACAGTTTTATGAAAGTGGATCTGGCCCCTTAGAAGTCTTTGAGAAAAGTGGAGTAAAGAGAATTAGAGTGAAGTGGAGGGCAGTGCAATTCAGTACGACTGAACATAGTGTCGTTATAGAAGGTGATCGAAACTCTTCTGACGTATTCAAATCTAATTAAGTGACTTCTGTAGCGCCGTTTTCATAATGACGAAGAAAACAATCGATGGTCGCCTCAAGAAAAATTACAATCAAAAGCCATAATCTATTGAGAAAACAAGTTGAAATTAGATCAATTGTAGAAACCAGAATCCTGATCTTATTGCGACCAGTGCCGGCCTAAGGATATCTCGGGCCCCGTGCAAAGTATACTGTACGAGCCCACTATGACACAAGTCACATTTTTTCATTGCTAATCATTTTATTTTAGTAGATTATTGGCAAGTAGGCCTACAACAAGTTAAATTTAACTATACACGAGAATTCTGGCATATAGAGGAAGTTGACTTTTATTGTATTGACAAAACAGAAGATTTAATCGAAACCATAATATTATTATTAGGGTGTCTTGTTCATGTTACTTTTCTGCGACATTTTCGGCCCCCCCCCCCCAGGTTGCGGGCCCCGTGCGACCGCGCGGTTCGCACGCCCTAAGGCCGGCACTGTTACGACACGGATGAGCGTCGTTGATGAGCCTATCGTTCACGAAGACATGCTGGAGCATACTGGAAAGGATATCTTCGCGAATCTGGGTTTTTCGAACGGTGTCGCCTTACTGACACAGATAATTCTAGATTTGAACCGGTTGAGAAATCATGGCTGAAAACGTTTTGAAACACCACGAATGTTCCAATTGAAAACAGCTTTTCCTCTACGTCAAAACCGCATCGATCAACCTCTCTCCATTATTCAGTATAGCAGTCACCTCTCTGAATACTTTTGGTGTGCGATGAGTTGAGAGCAGACAGAGTATAAAAACAAAGGCCAGCGAAGGCAATTGTGTGTCGCCCGCAGGTTTTGTTACAAACGTCCCGAATGAAGTCGAGAATGAAATGTAGCAGGCATCAAAGACCAGAGCAGGCTTCAAAAAGTCATCGTTTGTATCCAAGGTAACATTGTTGCTGAGAATGTACTTCCGATCAATTCGCTAAAAGATGAATGAAGTCATTATTTGTATGAAGCCCTATACGCACTTTATCTGCTGCTGCAATTGATTTCCCAGACTAACTGTTTACGTGTTCCTATAGCGACCGTGTGACCTCGACCCCGTTAATATTTCAGTGAATTAATCGGAACTTCATTTTCGGTCTCATTGTCGCCCCCTGTTCGAAGGCAACAGTGTTATTATCAGCAACATTTGGTAGCATTAGTAACAGTTAAAATGCTACAATTAGTGGCATTTTCCTTCATCTATCTTTAAAATAACTCTTTGCCATGACTTCGAACTAATTCTCACTATCGAGTCCCCTTCTTAATGATTTAAATACAGAACCGAAGGGCCATGATAGCGGAGACCTGATGTTCCTTCTGACTTCCTAGCTTCACCCTTTGATACCAATCCTTCTCTATGCCCATAAACATCGGATAAGGCCCCATATGGGTAGCATCCTTGGCACACGGAACCGTCCCTGATGACACATAGATACAGAAGTCACATGAACCCTACTTGCGTCCCATATGTGCCCCATAAGAGCATGCTGGTTAGGTTACTTTGATTCACCTCGCACTTTGGCGATCCATAAAATATCTTATACTAATCGGCCTTGATTTGTTTCGAGTTCAAATGCTTCTGATCATATTCTCGCAGCTCTCGCTCTGGAATAGGGTTCCTTGTTCTCCAAAGTGTACCATGACATGTAGTAATACTGATGGTAGGAGCAGGTAAGACATGCCCACCAACACGAGCTGAATCACCAACCAATGTTGTAATTAATAGCGCAACTGGATGTCGGAGCTCTCTCGTGATCTGCGTCCTGAGTAATGGAGTTCATTCCGTTGGCGCTGCAATCGGAACCAACAACCACTGCAGAGAATGCATCCATGGTATTTCCGCTATATCCCTAGACGTGGAGGCCACAGTATCTGCTTAACCGCATCTATGGAAAATGTGGTGTAGTCGGCGTAGTCGCCACTCACCACCTCTATAGAGCTGCACCTGTACATAGTGTACAATAGCAATGCCATTTGAGCATTTCTACAGACAATGAATGACAATCCATAGGCGCCGAGTTTTGCTTTTGTCTCTGGGTGCCAGTGGGTGCATGGGTCCTCCCTCCCTTTCCCAGTGCATATTTTAACAGATTTAGACTGCTGGGACAAAGTCGGCCATGGTCTGGTTTTATGACCTTTTTTTGGGAATTCATCTCTGAAATGTTTGGAGGATTTTGCCTTTACTGCTGGGACAAATCATAAAACTTCTGCAACATTTAATTATCCCACTAGTTATACAGTTTCAGTATGTGCATTGCCTGGGACAAATCACCATAACTACTGGGACAAATCCTTAGACTACAGGGACATTTGTCCCACTAGTTATACAGTTAAAATATGCCCTGCCCTTTCCCTACCCCTCCCCAGAGGTAGGTGAGTTTTAGCGGAATTTCGGAGAAAGAAAACTGTTTTCTTGTCAAGGGTTCCAGTGTTATTATTTAGATCAATTCATTATTTTAAATAATAAATAAATATTTTATGTACGGCTGAGATCATGCGATGTTGGGTATTTGTGTTGTATCTATAAGAAAAAAACTTAGTTGTACTTCTCACGTTGTGAGATTACTGCTTAGATGTAAAAATTTGAGTTTGGAGTCCGAATTCTTCTGGGTGCCAGGCACCCACTGAACTTTCTCTCTGGGTGCATTGGCACCCAAGGCCCGAAGAAGTCGGCGCCTATGCGACAATCGCATAAAGTATGAACTTCCTTAGAACATGTATAGTATACATGGTTTGTTCAACACTGTAGTGGTTATATGTTGGTTCTAATGTAAGACTAACTGTAAGTTTATGAATCAACAAGATACACAAAAAATTGAAAAACCAATAATTTTTTATTGTTATATTTGTGTCTATCAAACGTGTTTTTAACCTGAGAATACAAGACCACGATGAAACGGAATGGTCTTCAACCGTTTGCGATGCAGAGGCTTAGAAAGAAGAAGTTCCCGTCGCAGACTGAATTGAGAGCCTGTTCTAGAATGAGGGGTTCACCACTGCAAAGCGTCCATGGTGCATTCTGACAGTATACGACAACCAAATCACCGTGCGTTGCAGAGCGATGGCAATATAACTTGAAATTTGAAGTTTTATAGAGCAATTTCCAGAACAACTTTTCATGTCAGATGAGACCATGCATACGTCATCGTTCAGATGGAGGGGCCCCGTAGAGTAATGGATAACACACTGGCGTGAAGAGCTGAAGGTACCAAGATCGAACCCCGTAGACATCCGTTAATTTAAGGTAAATTCTGCCTTCCACTCGCTAGGCGGCGGCGGTACTTAAATGAATAGTAGACCGTGATTTGGCGCAGTATGTGGCTGCCGCATAAGCAGTTATATTCGACTCCTGTAAAACTGTTATCATGTGTGCTTCTACTTAATACATGTATGTAAGGCGCCCTGCGTGGCTGCCGTTTCTACTGTATGTTCAATGTACAGCGCAGTGCGTTTGCAGGCGCTTAATTAAAGAAAAGATTATAATCATTATTTTATTATTATTATTATATCGCCTAGGTAGGTCTATATATTATAAATTCTATCGCGTCTGAGTCTAGTGCACAATACATCGATCGATTGCTCACCAGGTATTATACAAGTGACGCAGAGTGTCTGCGTGTATGAGGGATGTCCTCCACTGACTCCCCTACCCACAGCGCATCACTTCCCGAATCTCTGCCTTGGTCCGGCGGTGTTTTGAGGGCTTGGCCCCTCCATACCTGCGGGAGCTCTGCTGTCCTACTTCATGTTCTCAGTGTCGTTGCTCTCTCCGCTCAGCTGCGAGAGAAGCCACGGTATTTGTTATTTGACATTAATTTGACATTATAATTATAAAACAAAAGAATTGAGAATTGATACTGGAGATAGGCCTAACCATGGTATTTTGTATCATCAAACATTGTAACAAAAAAAGGTCAAAAAAATTTAATTACTCTCTTTGGGCACTCACACTATTTTGGTCAACTCGGCGCCTATGTCCACATAATTATGTTACATGTACATGCATTTAACCATAATTCGAGAATTCGTGACTTTTGGTTTTAAAATTCGTAAAAATTCGCGAATTTTTTGTGTATTTTAAAATTCGTAAAAATTCGTAAAAATTCGTTGGGCCATTGTTGGGCCTTTTTTACATAGACCAAGCTGTGTTAGTGGGTTTTGCAAAAACAGCGTAAGCAACAACAACAAATGTGACGATGTCATGATTTGTTGCGTTAAGCTTCTGCTTATAATTTAATGTAACATTCAGTATAAAAGTTTATAACGTAACGAGTTAATTTAGTTAAAATCTAATTTTTTAAAGATAAAAGAACATGGACCAGAGTGGAAGTATGTAGTAGGCCCTAATTTTGGAGGAGAAGGAAAGGGTAATCCAAAAATACAGTGTTGTTTTTGTGACAAGGAATTTGTTGGTTGTTCTGTCCGAATTCGGGAGCTTTTGCATGGCGAAAAGACAGAAACCAGAGTCGAGTGGGAGCAGTGGGCTGTTAATGACTCAGAATCAGAGGACGATGAAGTAGAAGACACAGCTCGGTGAACGTTGCCAACCCTTTTAAACCATGTTTGGTTGCAAGCTGTGTTAGTGGCTGACTGGTCACACTGGAGCTGCATGGGGCACTGGTGGTTTTTCGTTCGGCTGACACTCACAGTCACACACCCCAACTATGATAGAAATGGAAGTTCAAGACTCCAAGTAGAACAATAACTGAATATCAGTAGGCCTACTATTGTGTTGCTAGTCAGCTATCTTTTACGGCTAATTGATTGCCTATGACATCGACATTTACTTGCTTAAAAAGTTCAAAAGTAAGCAAATAATACAATTCGTTGCCATGGCAAAGAATTCTATTATTTTATTATTTTACGAATTTTAACGAATTTTAAAACTGCAGTTTTAAAATTCGTTAAAATTCGTGAATTTTAAAAATTCTTAAAATTCGTAAAATGCGAATTCTCGAACTATGCATTTAACCTAGAATACGAATATATGAATTCTTTGTTTTAATAAATGTTGCTACTGAATAATAATAATAATAATAATAATAATAATAATAATAATAATAATAATAATAATAATAATAATAATAATAATAATAATAATAATAATAATAATAATAATAATATGAGGGCCTGTCGCTTATAGCAGATATAGGCAGGCATCTGACCAACATCTCTGGAGACAACAGGGAAACAAGTTTCCTCTTTCAAAGCTTATCAATTAGTATTCAACGCTTTAACGCAGTCGCTCTCTTAAGTTGCTTAACAATATCGCAGCAAAAACTCGCTCGGCCGTTCCAGGAATAATTTTTTTCTTCTTTTATATGTCTCCGGACAATTTTTTTTATCTACCTGGGGGATCCTTGATACCCCGGGGCAAAAAAAAAATTATAATAATAATAAGAGCGTGAGGCATATTCTCCGCTCATAGGCTCCAGAGACAAGACACATGCTCCCAGAGTCAGAAGCACGTTCCCTGCTCCAAGGATCCAAGGGCAGACCCATGCTCCAAGAGTGAGAGGCACATTCTTTGCTTAAAGGGTCCTGAGGCAAATACCTGCGCAAGGAATCAAACGACGTAATCTCTTAATTTAAATTTTAGCAAATTTTGTACAGACAACTAATGTATCTGGTCTCAGATCTGCCTCTGACCCTATTCTGAACTCGGCAGTCAAGGCCTTGACTTCTGTTCGTATTAGCCTAGAACAATCCTATGTTGCATAGCATGTAAACGTGTCTTCTACAACGTGATCATCGAATTCTGAGTGACAATCAATCGACTTCGTTTAATATTATGACCTGCATTGACTTAGCAATGAATTCACAGTTTCAATCTGGTTGGTTAAACCAGGCGATTGAGCTCGAATCTGTCGTCCTTACCGCTGTACCGCATTAGTATGACACTTAGAGTCTATTAAAAAGTACACTTGAGTAAATGTATTGTGAGTTATTTGTTTTATCTAGGCAGCTTTTAGGCTGAATCAGAAGCGTGGATAAATGTTCGCTAGGGGGCCAAGACAGTCATACATATAAAGGGCTTTATGCAACAATTAGGTATTGACTAGTTGAATGCAGATTACGAATGTTTAAGTTTAGGTTGATGATACCGATGTGAAGACAAAGCAGATAAAGCACGTGATCCTACAATTGTCTCAGATTATGAAGTCACGAGAGAATGATTTCATAATCTTCAGCGGGAGTGAACTACCGCTGTAGTTCTTATATAACTGATTTTGAATGCAACTGATCATAATTATAAGGCTTTGTTTCGTGACAGTGTGGATTTTGAATGTTCACTTCTCTTTCTGACTAATTCGGCTGCAAACATCCGATTGACAGAGTCAACAAAGCGAAAGCTGGTCAAGGATATTACGAGGAAGATGCTTCCTAACCAATTAAAACCAAACCTGGTCAACAGAGACTTGTGTGCAACTATGACAAGCCAGTATTTTCTTCTTGTGTTTACCCTTCACTGGGCATCTGCTCACTGAGTCACTGTATAGACTAAAACCGATTGGTGGCTTATCAGAACCTGATTAGCCAGTAGCGGCAGATAATAACCATCATCAAATAATTAGACTGTATCATCAAAGAAAAGTAAGCGTATTCATTTCCTAAACAACAGAAAGGTTACTGATGCTAATACTGTCCAGGTTAATAACAATTATGTTACCAATGATACCAATAATAATTGCAATGAAAAATCATAATAATAAACTTTATTCTTATTAGTAATATTAGTAGTAACATTATTATTATTATTATTATTATTATTATTATTATTATTATTATTATTATTATTATTATTATTATTATTATTATTATTATTATTATTATTATTATTATTATTATTATTATGATCATCATCATCATCATCATCATCATCATCATCATCATCATCATCATCATCATCATCATCATCATCATCATCACCATCATCATCATCATCATCATCATCATCATCATGGGGAGGGGGATAGAGTAGTGTAAACACTCATGGCCAGGAGAGCATAAGGTACGCGGATCGATTCCCGTAACCCCCCTAGGGCGGCGCCTTGCATGGCTGCCAAACCGTGTGTTTAATTAAGATATTGATTGTACTTTCATGTTTCAATGTAATCTTACCGCGTCTGTCGGTTTGAAATAATAAAGAATATAATTATTATTATTATCATTATTATTATTATTATTATTATTATTATTATTATTATTATTATTATTATTATTATTATTATTATTATTATTATTATTATTATTATTATTATTATTATTATTATTATTATTATTATTATTATTATTATTATTATTATTGTCATCATCATCACTACTTATTATCTTCATAATTATTATTTTACTAATAATTCATAATATTTTATTATTGTTCCTACTACTACTACTACCACTACTACTACTACTACTACTACTACTACTACTACTACTACTACTACTACTACTACTACTACTACTACTACTACTACTACTACTACTACTACTACTACTACTACTACTACTACTACTACTACTACTACTTCTACTACTACTACCACTACTACTACTACTACTTCTACTGCTACTACTACTACTACTACTACGACTACTACTACCTCTACTACTACTACTATTACTACTACTACTACTACTACTACTACTACTACTACTACTACTACTACTACTACTACTAATACTAATACTACTACTACTACTACTACTACTACTACTACTACTACTACTACTACTACTACTATTACTACTACTACTATGTTGGAGGGAAGGGCGTTCTGAATCTACACAATGGCACCTGGGACCACTGTTCATTTATTATCTGTCAACCAGAGCGCATTAGTAGTAAAAGTCATCATGATTATTAAACCTTGCTTACCCACAGCAAACTACTTTGACGCAATTGAGGAACTAGTAAGTGTCTTACTAATATGTACAATACCGTCACTAAAGACTGAATATTATGAGTCCAAAACAAACATTTCCTCGTTTCTCTGAGTCATATAATGGGTCCAATGTCACCGTGTATACGTAACCTTAAAGTCTTGCCTTCAAGGTAAACATCATTTAACCTGCAATTGTAACATATACAGTAATATATTCGTGTATATATATATACACACACATAAATCTTATACATATATATATATATATATATATATAAATCTTATATATATATATGTATATATATATTTGGATATATACTGGACCGCACAATAACTTTAACATACCGAGACCCCAAAAACCACCCGCGATCAGTCTATATATATCTCGATAGAGATATAGGCGGCGTAGGCGCTCCAAAATTATTTGCATCATTACATATTTGCTTGTGAAATCATATATCACAGCGCCTGCAGTTGACTTTCGATTTGTCATCGGTCCTGTCAATCAGTAATCCCTAAAGACACTATGCGTGAACATGTCCGCGTGATCTGCAGAGACAATGAGTCCTAGTGACCAAATATTCAAATGGCATGATGAAGTTTCACATATGACCGCATGATACTTCGTTGTCAGCGTTGACACGGAGTGTAAATGTTTAAGACTCTGAGTTTTCTTCTATGTATAGTGGTAGGCCTATGTACTGTTCAATTAGGCTTCATTATCACATGATTGATGAACACTGATTGACCTAATTTCTGGCAATGTTTTATGTCTTAAACATGTTTGCAACTTTGCGTCCACTTTTTTGGCGTCTGGCGGTGGGTGCCACTGGTTGTATTTAAGTGATGATATCTCAGTTTAAACTAGTTGAAGTTGACTGATTAAGGCATATATATATATCAACGAAAGTAAACAACAGTTATGGCAAACTGGACAATTTGCATAGTGTTATATAATAGGGCAACATAAGTTTACGTTTAAGGCCAATAAGCCGCTAATTCTGAATTCGTTTTTAAAAGAATCGCAGCAAGATTTATAGACTAAGAAACTTAGTGATTAAAAGAGTTAGGGATCATTCTGAACTCAGCGTTTGAGTTCTTTGTTAAGAAAAGAAGAACAAATCTTTATCAGAATGAGGTTCCTTTTTGAGGTATTGCGCAACATTGTGACCTCAGGTGATTGACAGCAACATCAAGTGAACTCAGGTGATCGATTGTGACGTAAGCGAACTCAGGTGATTGTCAGCTGAGGTCAGTTACACGTACGATATCGCTGAAGTTCTAAGACGCTGGCGTTGACTCTACAAGTGCATCCTTGAGTCGTCGAAGATGTGCATTTGCTCGTTCCTTTCGTGTTTTTTAAGTTGGGTGAGCAGGGCTCATCTGGCCGTCATATTTCTCTTGGCTGCTGTTGTACTCTGCAGCATCAGTTCCGTGTCTCCTTTCTGGATGATCAGGTGGCCAACTACGTACTTTGGAGAGAGTGGAGATTGTCCTCGCGAGGATATTGGGCTTTTGGCCGAATGCTGCGCCACAAAGAAGTGCAATTGGGTTTGGGAAAATGGATTTGACCTCGAAATAAGGATGCCAGGTAAGTAAATCGGGGCTTGGATCACTTTGCTACATAGTATATAATATTAGCAATTCTGCGTTCGAATGGCAATGATCTGCTTACGCTGAATTAGTTTTCGGATTTTAATTAACATATCTTGAAAAAAAAGAGGAAGTTGTAGTAGTTGTAGTAGTTGTTGTTGTAGTAGTAGTAGTAGTAGCAGTAGTAGTAGTAGTAGTAGTAGTAGTAATAGTAGTAGTAGTAGTAGTAATAGTAGTAGTAGTAGTAGTAGTAGTAGTAGTAGTAGTAGTAGTAGTAGTAGTAGTAGTAGTAGTAGTACTAGTAGAAGTAGTAGTAGTAGTAGTAGTAGTAGTAGTAGTAGTAGTAGTAGTAGTAGTAGTAGTAGTAGTAGTAGTAGTAGTAGTAGTAGTAGTAGTAGTAGTAGTAGTAGTAGTGTAACGATTCTGTCGTCACAACGTTTCTGTATGCACTGTTTCCACTTAAATATATGCGCTATAGGAAGAGACATTACGTAATGGCTATTTTTAGTTCATAGCTATTTTTAGACCGCTGCCGTGCGCAGAGTAGTGTCATGCGCAGAAGAGGTTTTGTTGCTGCCGTGAGGGACGAGAAATTGATGTCTGTTTCGATTTAAGTTCTTCTCTTGATATAATCGAAAATTCGTAGTCTTATGGTGATCAAATGTTGGTTTGGTATCCTTGTCACAATATGTCATAACTTTTGGCCGTAGATAATTGCGATAATTGCCATTTGAAATGTGTAAGTGAGAATCCTGTCCCCTTGTCACATGTCTAACTTGAGAGTGGTGATCACCATTTCAAGTCACTTGATGTTTTGTAGGATTTAGGTCGAATATCGATGTAAAATCCTGTTTCGGAGCATTAGAATCGTACGCTATTTGTGATCTCTTTCTGCCTAGATAAATTGTTGCCATAAGGAGATTAGAGCCCATAGGATTTGATCTTTGTTAAGTATTGACCTTTGACCTTTGTGCTTGATGTTGGTTGATGTGTGTAATAGTGTCATTGCCTTGATATAGATGTAGATAGGGTTTGCTATATAGCATTATAAGTTTAAATAGTTAATTGAACTTGATACTGGTAATATAGAAGTTCTCTGGACAGTGAGAAGAAATTCTTTGTTTGAACTCTGAACTGTACTGATATTTGTAATTTTGAGTCAAAGTGACAATTTTAGTTTTATTGAAATATTGATTACATGGCGCACCAGCCAGATTTTCAATTGCAGTCTATGCTTAGTGATATAGCAATAAGACGTAGTCTTCTTCAGCAATTCCCAGGATTGGCTAATTATAGCGTGTTCCAAAATCTGGATAGAGATGAAGAGGTAGAAGATGAAGAAGAGGCTGTCCAAAGTCCAAAGGCCCCTTTACCTAGTCACCATAGCCTTCCACTACCAGAAGTGAAGTTAGCCCCAGGAAATGAAGAAGTAGATGAAGAAGAGGAAGTAGACGACGAAGAAGATGAAGAAGTAGAAGAGGATGGGGACACTATGAACCCTGAGTATAGGGGAAATCCTATGTTTGTTTCCTACTCGGAAACCACGGACACCCAGAGGTCATGCCCTGATGATGAAATAGAAATGATGACGTCATTGCCCTTAGAAGAACCGCCTAATGTCACTATGCCTAGACGTAGTAAGCGCCTGTCTGGGTTGCCACCCACCTATTATGGTCCTGAGCGCAGGGGTTCGAATCCTCAGGAAATGCACGACCGGCAGTCCTCATCCCGGCGCTTGACGACCGCCACCGCTAGGGGTCGCCCCGCCACAGTAGTAGTAGTAGTAGTAGTAGTAGTAGTAGTAGTAGTAGTAGTAGTAGTAGTAGTAGTAGTAGTAGTAGTAGTAGTAGTAGTAATGGTGGTGGTAGTAGTAATACAGTAGTAATGGTAGTAGTAGAAGAAGAAGGAGAGAAAGAAAAATAGTAGAATAAGAAGAAGAGCAGTCCCTAAAGCGAGTCCGAGAGACATCCGTGATTATAGTATTAGCGCCTGGAGCAGAGTTTAAATAGCACAGCATTCATGGGAAGATTTTTCCAATATAATCGACCAACGTGCTGTCGTGTTTTCGTACGGCAGCTAGAAACCAGAAGATGGGCCGCCTGCATGCGAAGGATTTCTCAGAGGTTCTTAGTCGTAACTCAAAATCCTTGGAAATAGAACCAGCCCATCAAAAGATTTAAATCTGATACAAAGCAGTTGACGAAACTCTATTGTTCGGTGTTTTCAGCATAGCGCATGGCCTTACAGAGAGAGGCTAGGGCAATCATGCTACATTTCAAGGCCCTTGCATCTCCGATGTTTAACGGATTTGTGTTCGTTTCACTTGGTTGAGCGTCACATCTATATGCGTTAACCGGCTCCGCTGAGAAGTCAATTAAGGGGACATATTAAGCGCCCAAGCAATTGCGCCCCGACAAATACACCCCCGTTCACTGAATTTCAATACACAGATGAAAACATTAATAATAGAAAAGTATGCAATGTAACTATTAAAGTCAGACACCATATACCAAGTATTTAGGTCTCTCAGACAACGATGATTATATCGTAAAATGTAATGTTACTATTACCTGTCAAACAGTATTAACCAATTGCAGTTCTAAATTGTGGGAAATCCTCTGAAGATAGTCTGTGAGTGCTTTTGATGGGTCACCCAATTGAGATCAGCTGGGTAAAATGGCGAACTTATGCTGTGGCTTCAGGGTTTCTATGTAATGGAAAAGTCCAACAAAGTCATACGCTTCCTGAATCAGTGAATTGTCCAATAGCAGCAACGCAATGGTGTGACAACATACGAAGTAATTTAGTGCATGTGTGTAACACTGTGTATCGATGTAGGCCTATATATGTTCATATTTATCAGTGCAAATGTAGTTATGTGTTTATGTGAGTATTTATGTATGCCTATCCATGCATGTATGCATGCATATATGTATGTGTATGTGTGTATGTACGTATGCGTGTATGTCAGAATATATTTCTATGCATGTATGTATTTATGTATGTACGTATCAATATTAATATTAATCAATAAATTAATCTCTATCGCGCCTCTGTCTAATACACAAGGCATCAGCCGATGGCGTACCAAAACCAAGCCACAGGTAATTATGATATGTAAATGTCTTATTGATTTGCGCATTTCATATGTTTTAATGAACAGAGTGGCGTAGAGTGATACAGTTCCTCTTCCTGTCTGGTCTCGTCCTTCTACTTCCAGTCTTAGTTATGTCTCCGTTTCGCTTCTGCTGTCAATGCGGTCGAAAGTCAGTAGGAATTTCAAAAGTTTTCGCGGTCTTCACATTCCTCTCTGGTAAGCACCAAGGACATCACCTGTTTGGAATGTTAATGGTAGTGATGGTTAAGGTTAGCTTTTCGGAACCGTGGTGAAAACTATCAGTTTGAAATTTTGGAAATATAATTATTAAAATGTTCAGGGTTAGTGCGATGCAAACGGTGGTCATGATAATGGCGACAATTTTGTTGTTGCAAAAGAAATTGGCGAAATAGTGATGATGATGATGGCGATGATGATTTTTACCAATTTCGATGGTAAAACTGATCATAATGATGATTATGATACAGAAGAACAATGAGATGACAACGATGCAGTTGATGCTGGTGATGTTAATAATGATTAGGCCTTCAGCGATGATGTGAGCGATGACGATAATGGTGATGACAGTTATGCAGTCTTGTTGTCAAGACCTTAAACCTCAAGACCAAGGCCAAGACTTTGAACCTCAAGACCAAGGCCAAGACTTTGAACCTGAAGACCAAGACCAAGACTATGAAGCCCAAGACCAAAACCAAGACCAAGACTTTGAGCCTCAAGACCAAGAGCGAGACCAAGACCCCAAAAAATCACATTCAGGCCAAGACTGCTTTTCCTTACAAAAAATTGTCAACTCCGACTACTGGTTATTTTAATGAAAACGTGAGTATTTTATTTTATTTAAGCAAATTAACTTTTAATGCAGACTACAGAGAATTCGAAATTCGTATTTACAAAAGTTCTTCATTCAAAATGTCACTGCAAATGCCGTCTGTATTTATGAAAACCAATTCTCTCAGAATTTTCTGACCGAGACGTGCCTTGTGGGCCTCATAAATATTCCGCCATGTGAAAAAATACTTCCCATAGGTGCTGAAGTCGTTGGCACACACAGTAGCTTTCAAGCACTGGATTTAAATGTACAAATCGTGAGCCTTTTTGAAATCCTCCCATGGTATATCAGACCTTCTGGCTCAGAAAGTCTCGGCAGGGTTTCCAGATACAGCATAACTTAGTTGCTGCTGCCAATGGGTTTTGCTGACCAACAGACTTGTATCCGTCCGTAGGTATTTGTCGTAGGCTATGATGCCAACAGGCTTGATATAGTTTTAAATTCTTGAGTTTTGTTAAATGACGGTTCATATTGACAGCCAGACCAAGACTTTGAACCTCAAGAGTCAAGACCAAGACCAAGACCAAGACTTTGAACCTCAAGACCAAGACTTTTGGTCTCAAGACCAAGACCAAGACTTTTAAAAACGAACTCGAGTGCACTTGAGACCAAGACCTTGGTCTAGAGAACAACAAGTCAGAAGTTATGATATTGTTGATGATGATGATTTTGGTGATTAAGAGGTTATACTGAAAGAAACTGTTTTCCGTTTCTGTAGCTTGTCTCTTTGGATTCGCTGCCATCTATTTCTTCTACAATATCATCTGGGGCCAAACCAGTGTTTCTCAGACTCTGACTGTGGTCACTACGTGGTCCTGGGCCTTCGTGATGGGTGGCGTTGGCACATGTTTCACCCTCGTATCCTCTATGTTCTGGTTCCTCGATAGCAAGCGACAGGTCGGCTCCATTACCTTTCGAAACCAGAAAGAACAAAATCGTAAAGGACGCAGAGTTTTGAAGCGCTAGAGTTTCATAAACCGATTTGATGCATAAATGAATATTTTTAATCCAATCTCGTTGGTGTCTAGTGCACAAAGCATCAACGGATGGCGCACCAAAGCGATCTGATATGGACTATCCATCTCCCAGACGCATGAAACGGCAAAGGTGGATCATAGTTTATCTTGTTTTGGTATTATGTGAAGAGGCAGCGTTTGTTCGACTGCAGTTGTAATCTTAATCACAGAATATCTTCCGAACCCTCTGCAACAGTGAAGCTGGTTCTTGTGCTATTTATGGGACTCTTATACCATTCACGAGCATATCGGAAGCTGCAGTCATTCGAGAAAGTTGATATCTCCAGACTAAATTATAAAACCATGTATGTATATATATATGCATGTATATATGTGTGTCTATGTATGTTTGTAATTTTGTATGTATGTATGAAGGCACTCAATATAATGCATTTTAAGCACCTCACAAAAGGGTTGTACCTATGATCATCTAAAAGATCGAAACATGTGCGTTTTAAAACAGTTAGCAAACGTATGGAGCACAGAGTCAAAGACAAGAGTGCGTAAATTCCCACTGTAACAGCATAGACTAAAATATATGCATCTATGTATGTTCGAATGTCACCCATCAAAGTATTGGAATTGGGTTTTCACTGGTATTCGATAAAGGACACCTCTGTCTATCAATCTAGCACAACAGTTTCATGAAAATAGAACATTGCAATTAAATGCTCAGCTATATAAAACTTAGGCCTAACTTAACAAATTAAATGCGCAGCAATATGACTTAAAAACTGGATTTGCTGTGGGCATTCTAAACTTTAAATGAGTTTTACCGAAAATCACATATTTCAGGTACATCACGTTCAAATTTCTACAGATAAAGCCATAATTATACTCCCACTAGCCTATACAACATTATCCAGCATTATTTTCAGAATTTTTTTGCTGATCATGGTGGTGGGAATAACTCCAAACCAGCCATGTGGTCTCTTTTCATATGCGGCATCACATATGCATGGTATAAAATGGTATATACAAGTCTACAGACGCACACGTGAACATACACACATGCATCAATCAATCAATCAATCCTTTTATTGAAGCCAGTTTTTGAAGTACAAGAAAAATACAGCATCAAGTTTGAATTTTGGCAACAAGAGGAGACCCAAAAGGGATCTTGATCCCGCTTAGCAGGGCCACCTAGTTAACATTTATCGTAATACAAGTAAATGGCAGCACAATCGATACTTTGAACGGTAACATCGAACAAGTTATATGACCAACAGGTAAAAAAGAAACAAGAAATTCGTGGGGAAGCTGTTAGAATTCAGGTGGAAGACGGTTCCAGATCCAAGGCGCAGAGTGGTAGGCCTAGATGGATTGGTGGGAGAACTTGAGATGAATAGTGAAGAGAAAGAGAAAGAGAAAGAATAGTATCGTAGACTGAATATGGTAAAGAGCTCGCGAATGTAAGCTAACATGGGCTGGAATTATTTTAGAAAACGCTTACAGCAAACCTTCACTAGTCGTCTGCTCTACGTTTCCTTCGTAACAATATCGACAGAATGGAAGTGGCGCCTCTAGCGACTGCTGGCTGTATCAGCGCCGTTAACGTTTACCTGCATACCATAAGATCAAACACATACGAATATGTGCCCGTAATCACCGAACGATACAGACAACTTTACATATAGCTACTTTCGCAGACACACAAAGCTACTAATCAGCCAACAAAATTGAAACAAATCAGGATATGCAAACAGGAAACCGTATAGATAGGTGTTAATAGGTTAGGTGTAGATAAAAGGAGCCAAATAGAACGACATAGAAATCAATTTCTTTATTTCATTACAACAAGAAGCCGGCCATGTGCTTCTTGCTTGAATCACTTTGCGTATTGGAATATTAGCGTATTCGATAAAGAAGTAAATACATTGGCTCCTAAATTTGTAGAGTAGACACGGGTGATAGAAACAGTTAATTCTTATAATACATTCGACTTTCATCTACATCTGATAATTAGCCAGGCCTTAGATCCCATTAACTAGGCCTGCAGACGGATCTCAGTCTATCATAGGCCTACTACACCGCAGACAGTTGGCACGTCAATCAAAGCGAGCCGTGACGTCAGGTTAGCGTAGCAGATGAGATACATGCATCTGACACCTGCACCATGCTGTCGATCTGATCAACCTATTACAGCACAGAGGCTAGAACAGGAAAACGCCCAATGTGTAATCAACCGGAAGCCTGTTCAAAGGCTCTTTTTGACGCTAAAAGCTGGCCAGGAATTTACCCACTGACACCAAAGAGCCCTGATTTTGGCAGATACAAAAACGATTAAGATATTTAGGAAGATCCTTTAATACTGCAGCAGAAAACTGAACATAGAGTGTACGTACAAACATTGCATTGAAATGTGTAGCAATTTGTACGTCTTCACCAGTTTGAATCAGATTTACATTCTGCTATTTTAAGGTGTAAAGGCTACTGACATCATTTCTCGTGATACGGACTAATATGAGTTATTCCTAAGATTTGTTTGGTGCCAATATCATACCTGATACATGAACCAACGAGTTTAACCAACTCCAGTTTGTCAAAAATACAGTACAGTTATTCTAACTTTCTAACAAAGCTATGCGCCTAGTGTCTAGTGAATTAACTTGATTATAGGCCTATGTTATATGCTTTGTATCTAGTCCTGAATACATATTCACATGCCATTATACACACACGAACACAATCATACACGCAAATATATATTTAAAATACATGGCTCACGTCTGTTCTGTGGGGTGGTTTTTTGTTAACCGTACTAAATACCCGCGTTGTGTTGTTGTTGTTGTTGTTGTTGTTATTATCAGTGCTTTTTCTTCAGCCGGAACGCGCCGGAACGGCGATCCCGCACCTTTTTTCAGCTCCTAAAAAAATACTTTATTTATTTTAATAATAAAAACAATAATTTAGTTATTTTGATTGAATTTCAGTGTTTTGAACTGTTTTCAGTGTTTATTGAGATCCCTCCCAACCCCAATCCCGTTTTCTCTGGATTTTAACCCGTCCATTACCGTTCCGTTCCGGAACCTATTGCTCCGTTCCGGAACCTTTTTTTCTAGAAAAAAGCACTTTTTATTATCATTATTATTAGTAGTAGTAGTAGGCTAGTAGTAGTAGTAGTAGTAGTAGTAGTAGTAGTAGTAGTAGTAGTAGTAGTAGTAGTAGTAGTTGTAGTAGTAGTAGTAGTAGTAGTAGCAGTAGCAGCAGTAGCAGTAGTAGTAGTGGTAGTAGTAGTAGTAGTAGTAGTAGTAGTAGTAGTAGTAGTAGTAGTAGTAGTAGTAGTAGTAGTAGTAGTAGTAGTAGTAGTAGTAGTAGTAGTAGTAGTAGGCTAGCAATAGTAGTAGAAGTAGTAGTAGTAGTAGTAGTAGTAGTAGTAGTAGTAGTAGTAGTAGTAGTAGGATTAGTAGCTGTAGTATTTTATTATTACTATCGCTTAAGTTCTAATTAAGTAACCAACACATGCATGAGGAATAATCAAGAAAGAGGGGTCAACTTCAGTACAAGCTATTAGATTTTCTTGGCTTTTGTTGCCCAGTAGGCCTACTTGCTGATTCATTGCTGTAACTGCAATACTTGTTATGCGCAATAAACAATTCAAATATTAATCAGACGTGAGTTTTGTCTCATCACGTCATTTTTAATCATGTTTGGGTCATATGAAGATCAACTCAATTTCAGTTCCGGGACAATCGTAGAATAAGAGATCGTTTGCCTCACACTGGCTTAACCCCATTAGATAGGCTACTGCAATGGTTTCCAGAAGACTTGTCTACTGGGAATCACGATCCTTTGGCGTCATCAGGATAGGAATTGTCGGGGATTGGGGTTCAACCCCCTAGTCTTTCCTAGGACCCCCATAGTTAAGTCTTCATCTCACAGCCCAGGGGGTTGTTTCCAACCCCTCAGTTGTACTAGTGTGATATATACCATCATGTGACTCTGAATCTCTGACAGAGAAGAAATTTCCATGGTTTATCATGAATGCATTTTTTTATTTTCTCAACAGAGGAATTGATTTTGATTCGAGTCTGACTTGCAAAACTGCTAGCGTTGAAATCAGATGCCTTCAAATTTCGTTGACATCAATCTATATAAATAAAGCAAAGAATCTGTCTGTCACAGCGTCTTTGACCGGGATGCATTTCTACAGTTTTCGAGCATTTCACTCGAAACCTTCACTGCTGTGTCGGGGTGGGCATGACACACCCAGTGTGAGGCTTCGCGTCCCCCGTTTTCACCGCTACCATGGTCTCCCGGGCCAAAACCTAGCCGCGCCATGCATTTGGAGCTGGAAAAAAATTCTAAAATCCAACCTATTTTGACTCGCCAGATGGCGACGCCGGGTTAAGCAGCTACAGTACGGATTCGCTAGAGGGATTGAAACTTTCACTCAACTAAACCGGGCGCCGTGGTGGTGGTGGTGGTGGTGGTGGTGGTGGTGGTGCAACAGGTACGGATTCGCTAGAGGGATTGAAACCTTCACTCAACTAAACCGGGCGTGGTGGTGGTGGTGGTGGTGGTGGTGGTGGTGCTACAGGTACGGATTCGCGGCTAGAGGGATTGAAACCTTCACTCAACTAAACCGGGCGTGGTGGTGGTGGTGGTGGTGGTGGTGGTGGTGCTACAGGTACGGATTCGCGGCTAGAGGGATTGAAACTTTCACTCAACTAAACCGGGCGTGGTGGCGGTGGTGGTGCTGCTACAGGGATTGAAACCCATAACCCCGGGCAACGCCGGGTAAACCAGCTAGTTACGAATAAAATGTTCACCTCCCCCCCCGGTCTTTTTTCTACAATTCCCAAACTGGGCGTCGTTCAGGAAGATCTGCACAAAACTGCAAGTGATCTAAACTCTCTCCACAGAGCTACATGTATAACAGAGACTCTTAGGTCTACATAACGGCAGCGTATTTCGCTCATTTCTGCATTCATTACACTGGCTGGGAAAAGAATTCATTTCAAAAGCTGTCTCTAGTTCGGAAACTGTAACATTTGACTGTGTTCACCCCATGAATCAACATATGATAATGCATTCAATCAATGAACACAGTGACCCTCGCTGTGCATCACACTTGAAACAGCGTTGGGCTCTCAACTATGTCGTTTGCTCGTCCAAGGTTTAAAAATGCGCTGCAGAGTTGAAGTAGTTTGTCATTTCCTTCGAGTCATTCAGGTCTAAACTTAAACCTCATTTCTTTCAACGTGCGTATCCACCATAGCATGGCTTCTGGCTTTTCAGATGTATCGGATTACAATGAGGATTCTCCAGTGGACTGTGATTTAGGGTTGTAACTTCACTTGAAGCAAACATCAACTGATATCTTGGGAATTATTATCATGAAGTCATTAGATTAGATTATTTTAGAATAGTTTAGATTACATCAAATTAAATACATACATTCAACTGGATAAAGTCGGAGCATATTTTATGATGGATCAGATTTGATGGAGATATCTGTGCCAGAGAGCGGAAGCAACCAGCTGTCTGCCGACCAAGAGTTCACATCCGAGAATAGATGTTACTCGGTGCAAGAAGAAGCTTAGGATGAGGAGGAAATGAAGAGAAAGGGAGATGCGGAGGAATGCTCATAATTGACCTTCATCAACAGGATACTTTCTGTCTCTGTCTCTGTCTCTGTCTCTGTCTGTCTCTGTCTTTGTCTCTGTCTGTCTGTCTGTGTCTGTATGTCTGTATGTCTGTCTGTCTGTCTGTCTCTGTTTCTGTCTCTGTCTCTGTCTCTGTCTCTGTCTGTCTCTGTCTTTGTCTCTGTCTGTCTGTCTGTGTCTGTATGTCTGTCTGTCTGTCTGTCTGTCTGTCTGTCTGTCTCTGTCTCTGTCTCTGTCTCTGTCGTCTCTGTCGTCTCTGTCTCTGTCTCTGTCGTCTCTGTCTCTGTCTCTGTCTCTGTCTCTGTCTCTGTCTCTGTCTGTCTCTGTCTTTGTCTCTGTCTGTCTGTCTGTGTCTGTCTGTCTGTCTGTCTGTCTGTCTGTCTCTGTCTCTGTCTCTGTCTCTGTCGTCTCTGTCTCTGTCTCTGTCGTCTCTGTCTCTGTCTCTGTCTCTGTCTCTGTCTCTCTGTCTGTCTGTCTCTCTGTCTGTCTGTCTGTCTGTCTGTCTGTCTGTCTGTCTGTCTGTCTGTCTCTCTCTCTCTCTCTCTCTCTCTCTCTCTCTCTCTCTCGTTTCCAGTCTCTCTGCTTGCCTCATCGCCGTCCGTCCATATCTACACGCTGTGTTTCATTCCTTCTCGTGATCACCCATTCGCTTTTTCTGTTTCCCTGTGTCTGTCTCTTTGTTTGCCTGTCTTCCTGTCTTTCTGCCTTCTTTTTGATGTCGCTGTGTCGCAGTCTGTTCCCCGTCGGTCTATCTCTATCTCCAAACCCGTCTCTAGGATTGTAGGTTGTATTTCTGTCTGCATGAATGCCTGCCTGCTTGTCTGTCTCTATGGGCCTGTGTGTCTCTATGTATTTTATCTCTGGTATCTTTCCAGTATTAACACCTGTTGTCTGTCAGCCGTCTCCTTGGCTTTCATCCACTACCAGCCTCCGCCAAACGAGCTTCGTCGGGGCAGCCCAATTTTACCACTCCTGGCATCCCTCGTTCTCTCAATCTCCCACTCTCTCTCTCTCATCCTCCTCCTTTTTCAACCTACTTTTCCTACTTTCATCTATCTCGTTCTCCCTCTTCTTTCATCGCTCTCCCCCTTCTCCCCATAATATAATATCCTTCTCTTCTCTCTCCATTTTCTACCTTCCTGGCTATCTGCGTATATCACGTAATATTCCTCTCTTCTCTGTCCATTCCCTTCCTTCCTGGCTTCCTTCTTCTCTCTTTCTCTCTATATCTCTCCCCTCTTAGCTCTCTCCCTCTCTATCTCTTACTCTCCCTTTAGCTCTCGTTCCATAGCTGAGCTCAGCGCTCCCAACGGCCAGCAACGCAACGCCATTAGCGAAAAAAGAGATAGAAGAATCTCGTTTGCATCAGCTGACTCTGAAGTCGTTGTCCGCCAATTCTAAGGCAAAGGTAAATTGTTGATACAGTTTCTTCTGTGCTGGACTTGGAGCCATCACGCGACGTAATCCAAACATCGATGATCGAATGCAATGGTAGGGTGCGCTTTACTCCTTATTTTTATTATTTTATGGATTGGTAACGCTCACGGATTATGAAATGGTAACGCTCACGGATTATGGATCGGTAACGATCATGGGTTATGGTTTGGTAACGCCCATGTGCTATAGATTGGTAACGCTCATGGGTCATTGATTGGTAACACTCATGGGTTAGGGATTGGTAACGCTGATGGGTTATGGATTGGTAACGCTCATGAATTGGCAATGCTCATGGTTATGGATTGCTAACGTTCATGGACGAGGAACAGTAACCTCCTTGAATAATGTTATTCGAAATTGAAGGAAAGTCTAATGATGTTCTTTGTTTTTCTCAGACGGGTCGATTGAAGAAACGTCTGACCCGTCACTTCCTGTTTCTTGGGAAATCAGGACCAACGTTCAACTGCTATAAAATTCGCTTCCGAATCCGACGAAAGACTCCGAACTTCTCCGATCTTTGCCGAAGCTCTTCGGATTGTTTTCGACCCAGGGACGTCGATCAGCCAACGTGCTGCACCTGCCTGGCAGGCAGAGGGGTTCTCTTTACACTGCACCTGGTCATCCTGGTTCTTGGTGGTGTAGACCTCTGCCTCAAGACGAGCACTTTCAACAGTACCCTTCACCTCAGCCTCTCCACAATCGCCGCCGTACTGACCACAATCCAGCTGGCCCTTCGGATAGTATTCATACAGACGTATCGCATAAAAACCGTGGCCAGCGACCTTTCTCTGTCCACTGATGGTAACGACCTTCTCGTGGATTTAATGCGAATCAGATCGACCTTCAGAAGGACCTTGACCTTGTTCGGAATGTCCGCTATTCTAATCAACGTCGTACTCTTCCCGCTCTTCTACGTCTTCCTTCGTCTAGGCTGGTCGCACATCACGAACAACGTTCTCATCATGTCCTTTGGGCGCTTCCACGAAGTGCTCCAGTCGGTGCTGGATCGGGAGGTTGCTCGGAGCGACTCGGATTCACACAAAGCCGTGCTCTTAGAGGCTGCACATCTGCTCCAGGAACAGTTCTCGCTACGGTCGATGGAGGCGAGGCTTGCGTTTCAGGACAGGGCGGGTAGGTTCCTAATGGCCCTTCGAAACACACCGTGCTACGTCAAACCTGATTACATTAACTTGGAAGAGGCACGGCCGCGTTCCATGTCCACTTCATCTCGCACGGACGACGAGTCTGGCACTCCTGAAGAACATCTCAGCTGTATCTAAAGACGTCGTTTAAATATAGTAATATTTTTTCAATTAATTTTAATATATGTTGTAATATATATACATGTATGCATTCATGATATTATTCTACATGATATTGTGTATATATATGTAGCGTGGCTACTTGATGAGGAGGTTGGATGTATGTAGGTAGTAGGAGAGCATGTAGTGTAAGATAGTTGACGCTCGTGTCTGTAGTTATCGGCGCGTCCCTAGGACGACCGAGCGGAACATCTCCGTGCTCGACGACCAGCTCGGCCCCAGGCCGATGGCCCGAAGAAAGACTCACACGACGTTCAGCAGCAGTTCATAAGTTTATTGACAAGACAGTTTAAAACGACGATCTCAACTACTGCCTCGTGACAACTCTCTCTCTACTCTCTACTCTTCTTCTCATCTCTTCTCTCCTCTCCTCTCTCTACATGTTAAGCTCGGTCTCTATTTATACTGTCGAGTCCGTCAGTCTGGTTACTCGCTTACTCGCATAGCTGTGTCTGTTCATCCCTCTCTCTGTCTCTGTCCGTATTCGTCTGTCTGTATATTCCTGTACACGTGGCATCTGGTCAGTTGGTCAGTGGGCTCGCACTTCAGACTAATCGGCGCCTTCGTGGTCTGGAATCTGTGCGTGGGTTTGTCAGTCTGTGTGGTACCAATTAGCCGTGTCATTGAGTGCATGTCTTCCAATGATAATTTGGTGCCATAGAAGTTAAGTAGTCAACCACTACATATTCCCGTCCGTTCAAAAAATTTGATGCTCCTGCATCAAACCTTTACAAAAGCAATGTGTAAAAATGCAAAGTTAGAACAACAAATTACCAAACGAAATAACCATGAAAACAAATGCAATGTATCGCTAAGGCAAAGATCTACAACAATTCGGCTCGTTATCCGTTTGGACGTTACGTTTCATTACGTGTCAAGACGTCGCTTAGGGAGCGCTACATCAACTTACTCATACAACATGATTCCAAGGAACTAGCTTATTGGAAGCGTAGATGTTCCTGTGGATGATCTGTTACCTCAATTCAATCCATGGCACTGGCATTCTGTGGCTTCGTTTACTAATTGGCTATTTACCGCATTTAAGGCACATTCTCGTAATGTACAAGGCACAAGCGAAGGGCGACATCAAAGGTGGCTCTGCATTCAGAAACATACATGGACAACTGGACATCTGTGCATAAGATTTGTACACGAGAGGAGATTAGAACTTAAGCCCATTACCGAGATGCTGTCTATGCATACGTCTTGGAAGTTGTGCGCAGACACTATTAGGAAGGAATCCTAATTAGTGTTCCGGCATCTGGCGAAAATAATTATGTCCAACCGCGCGCTTACCTAGACAGCGGACTTCAGCGAGTTGGTCATCGGCCTAATTTATACTGTTCACTTGCTATGCAGACATGCAGTTGCTAAATAAATACGATGATAATGATGGCGGAACATCAACAACTATGAATCAAGAATGCAAAGAAACCTAAGACCATTGAAAAATTTACATTTGGCTAGACATTCACACAGGCGGCTTGCGAGCTAAGTGCAAATACCATTAGCTAGAAGTCCTGATGGGTGTTCTGGCAGTTGGGATTCTGCACATTAACCTGGGAAGAGCTTCAATTAAGATTTCAGGCGCGCGCAGTATTAAGTCTCGCCAAGTGGAGTGGTCACCAGTCTAATTACTATTGGCAATCTGCTACACAGACATGATGAAGTCTAATGATGATGATGCTACAACGACAACTATGGATGCAACATATCAGCAACCTAATATGTGTAAACTAGAAATACGCCTAAATTACTGTAACCAGTATACATGTAGTTTGCCTATATAAAAAACACAAATTTGAATGTTATCGTGCTAAGATCATACTACTTTTCGTCCAGTCAGTAAGCTTACACACAGAACTCGGTGACGAAATTGTCCAATATGTCGATGTGTTGCGATAATCAGCTTCGATCGAGTCCAAAGGTTCCAGTCTAAAAGTGTGCCGATGATGACAAAAATGAAGTCGTTGGTTGAGACGAGGGAAGATCGTTTCAGGTCGCAATGTTCGCGATTTGACTCCACGAAAGGGCATTATGTCATCCCGTAGCGGAGAGCAGACGAGAGTCCTTTAAATGAGAGGCGATACGATGACATTGATGACATTGACCGGTGAATGGTGTTGGCGTCAGAGATGATGGCTACTTAACGATGAATGGCTGATTCTAGCCATGAAAAGTATGGCCACAATGATATGTCAGTCATAAGTGTTACCTTCATCTTGGCGACGGTAAGTTCGAGAGTGGAGGTATACAACGACGAGAAGAGACTGAGCGGTCGATCGGCGGTGAGCGAATGATGACGTAGGGGCGAGTTGTGTGAAAGTCGGCGACTCCAAACCTTTGGTAGATGAGGAAGGATTTTCGATGTTGTGTTAAATCGAACCGGATCTCGTGTCGGTTGATTGATGTTGACGTGGGGAACTCGCTGGCTGCAGAGGTACTGAAAATCGAATGGTTCTCCACCAACTTGTAGCGTGGCTACTTGATGAGGAGGTTGGATGTATGTAGGTAGTAGGAGAGCATGTAGTGTAAGATAGTTGACGCTCGTGTCTGTAGTTATCGGCGCGTCCCTAGGACGACCGAGCGGAACATCTCCGTGCTCGACGACCAGCTCGGCCCCAGGCCGATGGCCCGAAGAAAGACTCACACGACGTTCAGCAGCAGTTCATAAGTTTATTGACAAGACAGTTTAAAACGACGATCTCAACTACTGCCTCGTGACAACTCTCTCTCTACTCTCTACTCTTCTTCTCATCTCTTCTCTCCTCTCCTCTCTCTACATGTTAAGCTCGGTCTCTATTTATACTGTCGAGTCCGTCAGTCTGGTTACTCGCTTACTCGCATAGCTGTGTCTGTTCATCCCTCTCTCTGTCTCTGTCCGTATTCGTCTGTCTGTATATTCCTGTACACGTGGCATCTGGTCAGTTGGTCAGTGGGCTCGCACTTCAGACTAATCGGCGCCTTCGTGGTCTGGAATCTGTGCGTGGGTTTGTCAGTCTGTGTGGTACCAATTAGCCGTGTCATTGAGTGCATGTCTTCCAATGATAATTTGGTGCCATAGAAGTTAAGTAGTCAACCACTACATATATATATATATATATATATATATATATATATATATATATAGCCTATATCTGTTATCGTCATCGTTATCATTATGATGTTACTATGTTGTCATTATTGACGTCGTCATCGTCGTCATCATAGTTTTGACACAAATGGATGACTGGATGGATGGATGGATGGCTGCGTGAGTTTGTGGATGGATGGAAGTATGGGTGGGGGAATGGATGATGGATGGATAGATGCATGGGTGAGTAGGTTGAATGGATGGATGGATGGATAATGATGGAAAAGAATGATGGATTTAAGGTGGATTGGAAGATAGCAATGATGAATGGATTCGTGGAAGGATGGACGGGCGTTTTCCCGGATGTGTGGATTAACGGTTGATTGGTGATTATTTGACTACAAGCAACTAAGAAACTAGCATCATAGGGCATGATAAGACGTAGGTAGGGTTTGGGAATTCTGTTTCCGTGGTGGATAATTATTCAAAGGAATGCTGCATTAAGAGTTCAGAAGAAAGTTGACTGTCTCAGGACAGTTCACTTAATCCGTTCCTAATCGTGTCGTGTAGCTCTTATAAGAATATTGGACGATATCGAATCATTTCGGTTAAATATCGGAACGACATGAGAGTAGTTTGATCTTGCGGTTTGAATGAAATTGAAAGAATCGAACTTCGCTTAGTCGCTATCGTTTTGTATTGTAATTTTCTTTTTGGAGTGGTGTTTTAACCCTTCAACAAATAGTCGAGTGTTTCTGTGTGAAAGAGATTGTTAAACGGATCAAGTTGTTTCGACAATGAGGTTGACGACGTAAGCCAAATTCTTTAGAATAGGTATTTTGCTGAAATGTTGAACTGTGAAATTCGTTTGAGAAATTCATCATGAGAAGACGCCTTGGAATGCTCATAGTTACTCTTTATCAAGACAAAAGAATTCGGAAGCCTAAAGAAGGTCTGAAATAGAAAAGTCGGTTAGGCCATGAAAAGATATAATAATAACACTGCACAACAGTGATTTTGCTTCTTGAACACTATTGGGTGTTTCTAATGCACTTTTTGCTGCTGATCACGAAAATCACCTCGAAATTGTCCTAGCACGTACCGTTTTTGAGAAATCTTAATTTTTTAAGAATTTATTTTCATATTTTTCAGCTATGATCTTTCGCTGACATTATAACATGCTCCGTGTAACTGAGGTGTGTCCAGGCAAGCAATTAGGGCAGATTGAGTAACATTTGTGTTATAATTGGTACAGCTTGTGGGTGCATGAGCATGCGGATGCTGGATGGAAGCTGCCGGCAAATTTTATGGCGCTACAGAAGCCACTCGCACATATGCTACTCAGGAAGCTGAGATCGGTTTTTGGTATTTTTATGTCACTTTTTCAACGTGTGGCTTTGTCTATATGTAAGCTACATAACAAGTGAGCCAGTTTCATAATAGATTTCCATTTAAATATAATTTAGGATGGTAGATGACAGCAGAAATGTCTCGCCAGTGTCACAGCAGCCGTGATATATGTACGTTCTGCTGCATTTGTGGAGAGTACACGATTAGCCCTCAGAGACGCTCCATGACTGGACTTCTTAGGAAAGCATATGAGCTGTACTTTGGTAGAAGCCATCGAGATAAAGTCATTCTAAAGTTATCAAGACAAGACAAGGAATGGGCTTCTCACATTTGCTGTGCAAGATGTGCTGTCGATCTTGGAGCTTGGCTCAGGGTACTCCGAAGGCAATGCCATTTGCTGTTCCGATGGTCTGGCAAGAACAGCAGGATCACATGACAGACTGCTACTTTTGTCTTACTAATGTTTCTGGTTTCTCTGATAAGTATAAGAAAGCAACTGAATACCCGAATCTACCTTCAGCCATGAGACCAGTGCCACACGATGAAAAAAAATCTTCCGGTACCTAAGCCACCGGAGAAGTGGAGGCTAGACGAAGAAGAAGAAGAAGATGCTGCAACGACCAGTCGAGCACGTCTACAGCTACTGACAGTGATCCGAATTTTGAACCAGGCATGTCTGGTGAGCCTCATCTCATCACACAGTCAGAGTTGAACGGCCTGGTCAGGTACTTGGGTTTGTCGAAAGCAAAAGCAGAACAATTGGGTTCAAGACTGCAATGATGGTGTTTGGTGTCTCCAAGTGCTAAGGTTTCTGTATTTCGACACCCGCAAGAAGATTTAACAAAGTTATTTGAAAAGGTTGACAACCTAATTTTCTTTACTGACATTGACAGGTTGTTCGCAGCTTTGGGTTGTGAGCATGACCCACAAGAATGGCGTCTCTTTATTGATTCATTAGTGTTCAGCCTTAAGTCTGTGTTGTTACACAATGGCAATGTCCATCCTTCAATACCTGTTTCCATGAACAAGGATGGTGAAGGTTTTCGTTAGTTAAGATAGATATTCCCTAGAATCAGTGATGCCAAGGTCAAAGAAGGCATTTTTGTGGGTCCACAGATCAGACACGTCATCAATGACAAGGAGTCCGAACATCTGTTGGTGGGACTAGAGAAAATCGCCTGGAAAGCATTGAACGGTGTCGGAGAATTTTCTTGGCAACTACAGAGCACCAAACTGCATTCAAGTGGTTGACAAACTTCTTACAGCATAGAAAAACATGAAATGCAACATGTCACTTAACATTCACTCCCATTTGAACTTCTTCCCTGCAAAGTTCGGTGCAGTCAGTGACGAACAGGGAGAAAGGTTTTACCAGGACATTGCCACAGTGGAATAACGGTATCAAAGCAACGTGGAATCCATCAGTGTTGGCTGACTATTGTTTGGACACTGCAACGGGATGCAGCGGATAGTGATTACAAACAAAAATCAACATCAAAACATTTTTAGGCTTTTGGAATAATTATTTATTCTGCATCTCATATACATGTACATTGTGCAACTAAACAGGTTATAATTGCATTTGTCAACAAACTTTAATTTCATGTTTCTCAAAATTCCTACGTGACACAGACAATCTAAACTGATATTTGTGTTCACATTGAAGGGGTCTATCATCAGCACCCAACAATTTTCAGGAAGCAAAAATTTTTTTAAAATTTGTTGTCCAGTGTAATTAGAGAGGTGCTTGTCTAAGTGAGGTTAAATCTTACAAGGAGGCGAATGATATCTAAAGAAATTGATGCTACATCTTGCTATGTACATGTGATGTTTACATGTTAACTTTTCTATAACTAAATATCTTAAATTCGAACAACAGAGTGCCACTTGTTTGCCATTCTATCTAGCCAAAGCAATATTCAGTAAGTAACGGACTTAAGACCCAATGCCTAGGACTCCCAAACCTCATTTGGGCTAATAATTCATTTTTGTGCAAGTGAGCGAAATAACGTAAAGTTCAGAAGGCCCACAAAAATGTTTGCACATAGGGCTGCGTTTTCTGTAAACGCGCCTCTGCGAAAAACAGGACAAAACTAAAAAGCCGTGTCGTTACAATTGCCATCTAGCAAGTTGCTGTGGAGGAAAAAATTATGCATTTTGGACAAAGTAAACATTCATCATACAATTTAGCTACCGTGGGTATGGCTTTAACCAATCCTCGGCCATATATGCATCATACATTCGTATATAGACATACATACGCAGTTGCATGCATACATTCATTTATTTGATACTTCACCATGGGGTCGCAGATTCACATACATAATACAAGGGAGTTCAGTATTAAAGTATCGGGACCACAAACTATACCTTTAAAAATTCGCTCCTCATCGAATCGCCATGAATTTAAAACAGTGGCGGCGATCTTGTTTCACAGGTGGGGGGGGGCAAGTATTGGGACAAAGTCGACCATGGTCTGGTTGATGACCTTTTTTGGGAATTTAGGGCCAAAAAATCTGATGACTTTTTTACGAATTCATCTCCAAAAAAATCTGATGACCTTTTTTTAGAAATTCATCTCCCAACAAAACTTTCTTTTTCTATAAATTCTTCTCCCACAAAAATTGAATGACCATTTTTTTTATAAATTTCTCTTACTTTCTGAGAATTTTCGGGGGGAGACACTTCTCATCTGGTCAAAAAGGCAGTGAAAGCCCTCACGCGCAATTACATTTGATAGCCTTTTTTCGTGTTTCTTCAGAATTGGGGGGGGACAAATGTATGGCGTGTCCCCCACTCTTAAAGTTGGGGACTTGTCCCCTTAACCCCCCCCCCATGATCGCCGCCCATGATTTAAAATAAGACTAAAACATGGTTGATGAATGATGAATGAATTGATGAATGGTTGACCTTTTTGCCGAAAAACAGGCCCCTTTAGGCGCCTGAATGGCAGGACAGGGTGTGCGCACCAGGACTCGGGGACAGAGTCCCTTAGCTAAGAATATTAGTTAAGAAAGTTACTTAAGAAGAACTAAACAACCTCGAAGAAAGATTAACAGCATTACTGATTTTACGCTATGGATCTATAGGGAGAAAATTATGTAACCAGTCATATTACTATAAATGTGTAATTTCCTGATGGGGTGACCCCTTTAGCGAAATTGTATCCCTTTGGGGCCACCCTTTGCAGCCAATACTCAGCATACCCTTGAATGTAATCTTTAAACTAATTCGTTATTATTCTGTTGTTGGTTGCAATACAGATTTTTGATTTGATTTGATAGATATGCATTCATATTATTCATTCAAACACAAATTCACACATAGACATAGATCTAAAAACCTGCATACATGCATATAAATAGAAGGCATTGATTTATTTGAATACATGTTTAATTTTAGCGTCACAAGAACATTATTACGAACGTTTAAAAGTACAATGAACCAAGTTTCATTTCAACAACACCAATAACAGACGGATTATATCATTGCATGCGATAATAAAGTAAATATATAAAAAATATCAAAAATAACTCTTGCCACCTCTTCTCCATTTACATTACTTTACGTAAACATTAAAGAAAAAGTGTTGGCGTCAGTTATGTTATGTCATTACAACTACACTTATATAAAATTAATAAGTTCAACAGTAGTTACAATGATAAACGGTATAAACAGTTGAGGTATGCATAATCGCAATAAAAACAGTTCATCATAAAGACATCACATTTTATATAAGATCTATCTATCTATCTATCTATCTATCTATCTATCTATCTATCTATCTATCTATCTATCTATCTATCTATCTATCTATCTATCTATCTATCTATCTATCTATCTATCTATCTATCTATCTATCTATCTATCTATTTATCTATCTATCTATCTATCTATCTATCTGTCGATCCATCCATCCATCCATCCATCCATCCATCCATCCATCCATCCATCCATCCATCCATCCATCCATCCATCCATCCATCCATCCATCCATCCATCCATCCATCCATCCATCCATCCATCCATCCATCCATCCATCCATCCATCCATCCATCCATCCATCCATCCATCCATCCATCCATCCATCCATCCATCCATCCATCCATCCATCCATCCATCCATCCATCCATCCATCCATCCATCCATCCATCCATCCATCCATCCATCCATCCATCCATCCATCCATCCATCTATCTATCTATCTATAATAAACTTATATAGCGCCCCTTCTAGAAACCTACTCAGTTGCGCAATCGATGCCCAGATCGATTTGCATTACGTAACAGCTTAAATAACAATAATAATGCCAACACCAGTTGTTTAAATAACACGGTAGAAAATTGTAAGGATACACAATCGCATTAAAAACAGTATTAATGCAACATCGCATTTATTGTATAGGTCACATTGCTTCAAATAATAAATATCACACCGCATTTGAGGAATACACACGATCGAAATACATGTATGCGCCTTTCGCTGTGTTAGAAGGTCTTAAAAATGTTCAGTTTACTGCAGTCCAGCTCAGCATACATTTGCAACGTACGTTAAACCACAATGTTCTGGTTTGCCAGATAGTCATACGTACATAATATAGATAATTATATATATATATATAAAACTAGATAATTATATATATATACATACATACACACTTACAATACATGCATGTACACACATAATATGTATATACATGCATACCTTCACACATATATTGAATGCTTACATGTACATTCTAGTGTATGCCGTAACAGAGGGAATTTAGTTTGGTCACTTAGACTCGATGCCTGACAGTTACATTCAGTTCGAAAGATGTCGCTACTGGTGCCTTGCGCTAATTTGCCAGTCTCGTCCGAAAGGATCGCCCTCTACCGGTGACATGAGTGGTGCCTGGTGTCGCGAATAGCGAATAATTGCTATCAGTCGAATCATGTTTTAAACCGGATACAAAGGCTGATTTTCTCGAGCGCCTGTGTTGATAGCAGTGGTCTGGATTGTAACAGATCTACGTACTATTAAAATCTGCGTTTGGTAACAATTTAAAGTGCACTGAAACCGCGGACTAGCAAATAGGACGTGTAACATGACCTTGCACAACATGGAAAATTTATCTGCATCGCCTGCTTTGTCGAGGACATTATTTTGCCAAGCTAAATGAGTCATCTGTGTTGGCCCAAATTATAACTAGGCTAATTAGGCTAATTAGTCTGGTCTTCATCGTGATCGACTGCTTTCGACAGTATGAGTTTGAGATTCTTGTTCAACTTCATCTCAATGGTATATTTTGAGTATCGTTTATTGTCAGTTCTGATGGGCAGTGCAGATTAGGCTACTGTTCTATAATCAATGATTGTTGATGTCATCCGTTTGTATCTCCAGAAGACAAAAGCTGTTGAATCAGAACGAGATCCTCTGGTGTTATCATATCCGGTCATCTTCGATCGGAGTGCTCCCTTGAAAGCAAAGGACTATTCAACCGAATTTTATTTTAGTGGACAATGAGCTTGCAGTGTCTTCATTGTTGTTGTTGCACAATAGAATAATTCAACTCAACAATCCAAAGTAAACTTGCTAAACGACTCCTCCTCCTGGTAGATTGCTCTCAGGGAATGAAAGCCCGAAATGGAGAAGGAAATGTTCGGTTGATAAACATCAACAACATCAAACTGACAAGTGACTCAATTGTTGACAATACTCCGGCATACACCAAAGACCTCTGTGTTACAGTCTCAAGTCACCAGGGTCGGCGTCGTTACGCTCTGCATCCCATGGAGATATTCAAGTGCCACGCTAACGTTCGTCAAATTTCATCGTGCCTTCTCGTGTGTTGGACCGTCCTTCAGGAACAGTCTGCCACTGCACTTAAGTACTGTTGCCTTTCACTCTGCGCGGCATACATTTTCTAATTGTCTGAAAATGCATTTGTTTAGATCTGTTATATAGTCATATGGGACAGCGCTTTAGTTAGGCACTTATATATTGAGTGCCTCACTAAATGGTGAATGAATACATACTAAATACATACAATGTCATACATGGATATATACGTGCTACTATTATTCACTCTGGAATAGTCAACCTTCTTGAATGACTGCAACTTCCGATATGTTCGTGAATGGTGTATACACGCCAAACATAAGCGTCCCATAAATAAAAGAAGAACCAGCTTCCATGGCGCGGAAGATATTCTGAGATTACGATTACAAACGTAGTCGAGCAAATGCTGCCTCTTCACAAAATACCAAAACGAGATAACGTCAAACTGTGCCTTCGTCGTTCCATGCGTCTGAGAGATGGAGGTCGACTTGATGCACTATCCGCTGATGCTTTGTGCATTAGACACCAACGTGATTTCATTAACAATTTTCAGTTATGTATCAGAGCTTTTCATGAAACTTTAGCGCTTCAAAAATCTACGTCGTTCACGACGATTGTGTTCGTTCTGGTTTTGAATGGTCATGGAGCCGATCTGTCGCTTGCTATCGAGGTACCAGAACATGCAGGATAAGAGGGTGAAACAGGTGCCAACGACACCCATAACGAAGGCCCAGGCCCACGTTGTGACCCGTGTGAGTGTCTGAGAAACGCTGGTTTGGCCCCAGAGAATGTTGTAGAAGAAGTAGATGACAGCGCTTCCACAAAGAGCAGCTGTAGAAACAGAAAACATTAAGCGTCTTTCAGCATATCCTCAATAGCCACAATCATCATCATCATCATTATCACCATAATCATCATCATCACCTTCTTCTTCATCATCATCACCATTATTACAATTAACAACGAAAATGACAACAATGTCGTAAATGTCATCACCATTATAATATTCGCCCCGATAATCGCTGTAATTATCATTATCATCATGATCATCATCAACATCATCAGCATCGCCATCAACGGTATCCATTTTAGTTTGTCGTCTCATATTTTCTTCTGTGTCATATTCATGATCATGATCTTTTTCGTCAACAAAATTGATAAATTAAATCATCATCATCATCATCATCATCATCATCATCATCATCATCATCATCATCATCATCATCATCATCATCATCATCATCATCATCATCATCATCATCATCATCATCATCATCATCATCATCATCATCATCATCATCATCATCATCACATCATCATCATCATCAACACCACCATCATTTCGCTGCTTTTTTGCAACATCACAATTATATCCTTATCATCATCATCATCATCATCGTCATCATCAGTATTTTGATCTCACACTCCTAAACATTTTGAACACCATATCTCCAAATTTTCTAACTTTTCACCCGATCACTATCATATTCGACCGCTTTCATTCCAAACAAGTGAAATCCTTGGTGCTTACCAGAGAGGAATGTGAAGACGGCGAAAACTCTGGAGATGCCGACTGACTTTTGACCGCATTGACAGCAGAAGCGAAACGGAGACATAATTAAGACTGGAAGTAGAAGGATGAGGCCACACAGGAACAGGATCTGTATGACTCTACGCCACTCTGTTCAACAAAGCATATAAAATGCATAAATCAATAAGACACTAATATAATTGAAATTACCTGTGGATTAGTTTTGGAGCGCCATAAGATGATGACTTTGTGCATTAGAGGGAGGCGCGTTATATATTAATTAACTAATTAGTATTAATATTAGTGCATACATACATGCATGCACATAAACATATATACATGCATACATACAAACATAAATTCTTATAAACACGTAACTACACGCATACAGTCATTTATAAACATAAACATACACACATGCATACACAGTATTACACACGTACACTAATTATTTCGCATGTTGTCATGCTATTGCGTGACTGTCATTGGACAATTCCCTGAGTCAGGAATCGTGGAACTTTGTGGGACATTTCCATGACACAGAAACCCTGAAGCCACAACATAAGTTCGCAGTAGAAGCCACAGCTGACCTCAACAGACTTCCCAGTGAATAAGAACAACGCATATATTGCGCTCAACCAAGTGTAACGACCAGAGATCCATACACGCAGACATCGTATTATGATCATGCGCAGCACTTGACCCACTATACGACGGTCTACAGTATGTACCATAGTTCTCGGTCTAACTTCAACACTCGAAAGAGTCAATAGCAGGCAACCAAAGAACTTCACGAGAAATTAATAGGGAGAATTAATCTAGTTAACCGTTAAAGTAAGTTAATAAAAATCAGTAGTTTTGATTTCACATGAACAGCTCAGATAAATGTTTGTGTGTTTCTCAGCTGAGATAGAAAACGAAGCAGAAAAACGAAAAAGAAGAGCAATTCATTTAGGTGGCTTGAGAGGCATCCATGAGTATGAAGTATCAACGGCTGCATTTTCTTAGCCTCGTCATATGAGGGCGAGTATATCCAGCCCTCATCCTCGCCGTCTCACCTTGCCACTAACAATGTACGGTCGGTGTACTCACTACAGCTGAGTTGGTTATAAGCAAAGCACTTTGAATCAAAATCTCTAAAGAAATTTCTACCCTGGCGAGGATTTGAATCCCCGACCTCCAGTTGACAGCCCAGCACACTAGGCCTATCCACTATACTACTGTGCAACAGAATCTAAAACTAGTCATCAAGCAACCGTTTATGGAATCATCATCACGCCTCAGCGGCATTGTACCAACTAATCTCGAAGCCGAGAAATTATTGTCAGTCGTAAATGTCAATTTTGACCCGCAACCCAATTCGTCTCTAATTGCAATTTAATTGCAGCAACCAGACATTCACTTCAGTTTGCTGATCACTTGCTTATCCATGATTTCAACAATCAGCTGCTTGCAGCACCCGCCTATCGTTCGACTATAATAATTAATTAGCTTTCCTTCCTGTCGCTTGAGCTGAACTTAATGGTTAGGCAACGCATAGCGTAGTAGCAATCGATCTTTCTGATGGTATGTCAAAATTAGCACTTCACTTGCCTTAACATCAAGCCGTTAAATAAAGCAGAAAGTATGAAAATGTCGCATTAAACCACACAGTTTGATGTGACTAAAGAAAATACGTATTTCATATGTCAGAACCGTTGCAACTATCCTCTTAACGCTATTGAGGAGTCGTTTAGTTAGGACAAGCTTCATAATGTCTAGATGCAAAGGCCTTGGAATTTGTAATTGCTCTAGTCTCAATTATAAGGCGATCACCTACACTGTAAACACGGAACAATTGAGTATAGTCGACTACTTTGTGTCAGATGTGCTGATGCTTTGCTTTTGATGCGCTGGTTCTATTTCCAAGGCTTTTGAGTTACGGCTAAGAAACCCTTCGCTCGGCTACCAGTGGAGATCTTCTGGTTCCTCGCTGCCGTGCGACATCATCATTATTAGCTTCTTCTTTTACTACTACTACCACTGCTACTTTCTCTTCTACCACCATTAGTACTATACCGGTACTACTACTACTCCTTCATCTTCTTCTTCTTTGTCAAGACATGTTAATAAAGACTCAGAGTTATGTTCTCAGCACTATTGTCGGAATGAGGGATTCGTAGAATATACCGTACAGAAATGCAATTACATGCTTGCAAAGATGCTCCATCACGATTCCATGATCAAATTTCTATGCGTTAGGGTTAGTTTGTAATTCAGTTAATTGATTAATTAATAAGTAAAGAATATTTCAACATTTATCACATATCTTCAAAGAAGTCCAACTTCACCAGTCCCTGAAAAACAATTAAACGAGAGCAGATCATTGTTATTCGAAAGCAGAACTGCTATTATACAATATGCAACACAGTTGTTCAAGACTCGGTTTGCTTACCGTCCATCCTTATTTCGAGGTCAAATCCATTTTCCCAAACCCATTCGCATTTCTTTGTCGCGCAGCACACGGACAAGAGCCCGATATCTTCGCGTGGACACGCTCCACTCATTCCAAAGTACGAAGCTGGCAGCACGATCATCCAGAAAGGAGCAACGAAACTGATGCTGCAGACTACACCAGCCGTCCAGAGAAAGATTACGGCCAGATGAGCCCTGCTGACCCAACTTAAAAAACACGAAAGGAACGAGCAAATGCACATCTTCGACGTTTCAAGGAATCACCTGTAGAGTCAACGCCAACGTCTTAGAACTTCAACGATATCGCACGTGGAATTGACCTCAGCTATCAACCACTTGAGGGAGTTGACTCAATGTTGCGCCCAGGAATTCTGATCAATACTTTCTTATTTTCTTAGCAAATTAACAGAACCACCGAGTCCAGAATGCGTCCTAACTTTTCTAATTACTGAATTATTTCTAAGTCTATCAATCTTTCACAAATCTTCAGAAGCAGTCAACTACGCTTATTCTTAAAAACGAATCAGAATTAGCGGCTTATTGTCCTTAAACGTAAACTTATATTGCTGTATTATATAACACTACTCATATAGTCGAGGCTGCTGTTTACATCTCCTGATCTATGCCTTAGACTGAGATGTCATCGCTTAAATACCATTTCAGGTCATTAGTCAACTCTCCAAATATCATTATTCGTGACGACCTGTCTGAAAAGATAATACAGCCTACTGATTGACAGACCTGGTGACAAATCGGAAGTTAACGGCAGGCCCTGTGAACGTAATATGCCTTAAATGGCATATTGTACTCTTTTCGATCAACACACAATCACAAACGCACTCACACGTATGAATCATTTATATATGTATACATATAAATACAACTATATATGACTCTTATATCTATGGTTTCACAAGCAAATATGTAATGATGCAAATAATTTTGGAGCATATATATATATATATATATATATATATATATATATATATATATATATATATATATATATATATATATATATATATATATATATATATATATATATATATATATATATATATATATATATATATATACTCGCGGGTGATTTATGCGGTCCAGGTAGCCTATGCAAACGTTATTGTGGGTCCTGTATACTATATATATATATATATATATGCACAGGCATATATATACAGGGTGCGGCAAAATAAAGTAATCCCCTGCAGTGTTTGGTTGATATCTCAAGAACGAAGTTGGATTTTTATAAGAAAATTTACACGGCCATTGGTCATTCATATCTACGTACAATTGCCAAATTACATTATATTATCACAACAATTGACTAAGTTATGCTATTTGAACAGAGACAAGCCCACGCTTTATAACGTGCAAATATTACGGTTACGTTATTGGTTGTACTGTAGCATTTATTATGAAAACAAAAAACAGGGCACCAGCTTAAAATCAACGTCATCACAGTGACGTAAATTCATCTGGCAGAGGAACTTGTAAATAAAGAACTCATATTTAGCTAATATTGTTGTTAAAAAAAAGACAATCGCCGAGTTGAAAGCCGCTTTGCAGTCAATATGCATGGACGATATGCCACAGGCGCCGATCAACAAGGCCATCAAGAACTTTACCAAACGGCTGAAGGCATGCGTGCAGGCCAATGGTGGACACTTTGAACACTTAATGTAAAATTGAAAGTGCAATTCGTAAAGCTTTGTTGTAAAAATATTTCAAGTTGTACCATTTATTTTTCTTGTTTCTTTACAAAGTAACTATTTTTAACCATGTAAAATCGTGGGGGGTGTCGTGTTTGAAATAACATAACTTTGTCATATTTCAAGATTGTTAAATAACATATTTAAGTTATATGTAGATGTGAACAGACAATATCATTACCAAGTTTTATATAAAAATTCTAAGCGGTTGCTACAGAATTTGCAACACACTGCAGGGGATTACTTTATTTTGCCGCACCCTGTATATATATAACTGTATATATGACAACGAAGGTGAATGATGTTTACGCAGAGGGCAAAACTTTAAGGTGACCTGCACGCTGACATTCGACCCATTAAATGACTCAGCGAAATGAGTATGTTTGTTTTGGGACTCATAATTCAGTCTTTCGTGACGGGACTAGGTACACATTTGTAAGACACTTAGTTTCTCAATTGCGTGAAATTGGTTGACTGTGGATTAATACTCATGATGACTTTTACTACCGATGCGCTTAAGTCGACAGATATGAAAACATTGGTCCTAGTTGCCATTGTGTAGAATCAGAACTACCTTCCCTCCAATATAGTAGTAGTAGTTGTAGTAGTAGTATTAGTATTAGTAGTAGTACTAGTAGTAGTAGTAGCAGCAGCAGCAGCAGCAGCAGTAGTAGTAGTAGTAGTAGTAGTAGTAGTAGTAACAAAATAATAAAATAATAATAATAATAAATATTATAATGACAACAACAGCAACAACAACAATAATAATAATAATAATAGTAACAATAGTAGTAGTAGTAGTAGTAGCAGCAGCAGCAGCAGCAGTAGTAGTAGTAGTAGTAGTAGTAGTAGTAGTAGTAGTAGTAGTAGTAGTAGTAGTAGTAGTAGTAGTAGTAGTAGTAGTAGTAGTAGTAGTAGTAGTAGTAGTAGTAGTAAAATAATAATAGTAAAAATAATTATCAGTAAAATAGCAGTATTGATAATCATGATGATAATAATTGATGATGATGATGATGATGATGATGATGATGATGATGATGATGATGATGATGATGATGATGATGATGATGATGATGATGATGATGATAAAAATAATACAACTGCTAATATTACAAATAAGAATACAACTTATTATTTTGTCTCAATTGTTACTTCTATCATTGGTAACACAATTGTTCTAACTATTACCAGTAGTATTATCAATTTATCAGTAATCTTTTTGTTGTTTAGACCATGAATACGCTTTCAATTATTTGATGATCCATTGTAATTATTCGATGCATTGTAGTTATACAGGAGCAACATGAGTTTCAGATTGATGGTTATTACCTGCCACTGCTGGCTAATCAGGTTCTGATAAACCACCAATCGGCTTCAGCCTATGCAATGTGCAGATGCCCAGTGAAAGGTAAACACAAAGAGACAACCAGGCTTGTCATAATTGTACTTAAGTCTCTTTTGATCACGTTTAGTTTTAATTGATCAGGAAGCATCATGCTCATAATATCGTTCAGTCTGTCAATCGGATGTTTGCGGACGAATTAGTCAGAAAGAGAAGTGAACATTCAAAATCCAGACTGCGGCGTAACATACCCTGACGAAGCGTATGCCCTAATATGGTCAGTGCAATCAAACCAATTGTCTTACAAGTACAGCGGTACCTCAGTCCCGCTACAGATTATGAAATCACTCTGTCGTGACTTCATAATCTGAGACAGTTGTAGGATCACGTGCTTTTATCTGCTGTGTTCTCACATCGAGATCATCAACCAGAAAGGGTTCGATTTAATAATTCGTGATCTGCGTTTAACTTGTCAAGTCCTAATTGTTGTATAAGGGGACTTTTGTATGTTTTCCCCTAGCGAACTTAATCCAAGCCTCTTTCTGAGGCTCACCAACTGCGCCTAAAAAGCTCCTTGAATTAATATATAACTCACTAAGCAACTAATCAAGTGTGCTTTTAATAGACAGCTCAAATTTAAGTGTCGTGTTAATATGTGTTCACTATGACTGCCCCCATGACCTGGAATGGGTTCCCTACCAAGCTCCGTCAAATACCGATTGGTCATTTCACCTGGTTTCTTACTGTCCTGAAAACTGTATTGTTCGACAGTGGTTGGGCTGGGAGTGCTCCTGAGTAGGCAATCTTGAAGGGACGCTATATAAAACTGCTTTAATAATAATAATAATAATAATAATAATAATAATAATAATAATAATAATAATAATAATAAAAAATATTTAAAAAAAAAAAAACATAATAATAATAATAAAATAATAATAATAATAATAATAATAATAATAATAATAATAATAATAATAATAATAATAATAATAATAATAATAATAATAATGTTGAAGTTCTTGAGGGATCCTGTTTTAGAAGACAATACGCGTTTGAGGTTGTTATGAAATAGAAATAAAGCAACATGGTATACTTTACTCAGGATTGTTTTAGGTCGATACTAAGGCCAAGACTTGGAATTTCGAATTCAGGAATTGAGTCAGAGGCATATATTATGAAGTCAGATACATTTGTTGTTTGTTCAAAATTTGTGAAAATTTTTAATTGAGATATTACGCCGCTTGATTCTTTGCGCAGGTATTTGCCCCCGGATCCTTTGAGCAGAGAAAGTGCCTCTAACTCTTGGAGCATGGACATTGCCTCTGGATCCTTTGAACAGAGAATGTGCCTCTAATTCTTGGAGCATGGACATTGCCTCTGGATCCATTGAACAGAGAATGTGCCTCTAACTCTTGGAGCATGGACATTGCCTCTGGATCCTTTGAACAGAGAATGTGCCTCTAATTCTTGGAGCATGGACATTGCCTCTGGATCCTTTGAACAGAGAATGTGCCTCTAACTCTTGGAGCATGGACATTGCCTCTGGATCCTTTGAACAGAGAATGTGCCTCTAATTCCTGGAGCATGGACATTGCCTCTGGATCCTTTGAACAGAGAATGTGCCTCTAATTCCTGGAGCATGGACATTGCCTCTGGATCCTTTGAACAGAGAATGTGCCTCTAATTCTTGGATCCTTTGAACAGAGAATGTGCCTCTAATTCTTGGAGCATGGACATTGCCTCTGGATCCTTTTAGCAGAGAATGTGCCTCTAATTCTTGGATCCTTTGAACAGAGAATGTGCCTCTAATTCTTGGAGCATGGACATTGCCTCTGGATCCTTTGAACAGAGAATGTGCCTCTAATTCTTGGAGCATGGACATTGCCTCTAGATCCTTTGAACAGAGAATGTGCCTCTAATTCTTGGAGCATGGACATTGCCTCTGGATCCTTTGAACAGAGAATGTGCCTCTAATTCTTGGAGCATGGACATTGCCTCTGGATCCTTTTAGCAGAGAATGTGCCTCTAATTCTTGGATCCTTTGAACAGAGAATGTGCCTCTAATTCTTGGAGCATGGACATTGCCTCTGGATCCTTTGAACAGAGAATGTGCCTCTAATTCTTGGAGCATGGACATTGCCTCTGGATCCTTTGAACAGAGAATGTGCCTCTAATTCTTGGAGCATGGACATTGCCTCTGGATCCTTTGAACAGAGAATGTGCCTCTAATTCCTGGAGCATGGACATTGCCTCTGGATCCTTTGAACAGAGAATGTGCCTCTAATTCTTGGATCCTTTGAACAGAGAATGTGCCTCTAATTCTTGGAGCATGGACATTGCCTCTGGATCCTTTTAGCAGAGAATGTGCCTCTAATTCTTGGATCCTTTGAACAGAGAATGTGCCTCTAATTCTTGGAGCATGGACATTGCCTCTGGATCCTTTGAACAGAGAATGTGCCTCTAATTCTTGGAGCATGGACATTGCCTCTGGATCCTTTGAACAGAGAATGTGCCTCTAACTCTTGGAGCATGGACATTGCCTCTGGATCCTTTGAACAGAGAATGTGCCTCTAATTCCTGGAGCATGGACATTGCCTCTGGATCCTTTGAACAGAGAATGTGCCTCTAATTCCTGGAGCATGGACATTGCCTCTGGATCCTTTGAACAGAGAATGTGCCTCTAATTCTTGGATCCTTTGAACAGAGAATGTGCCTCTAATTCTTGGAGCATGGACATTGCCTCTGGATCCTTTTAGCAGAGAATGTGCCTCTAATTCTTGGATCCTTTGAACAGAGAATGTGCCTCTAATTCCTGGAGCATGGACATTGCCTCTGGATCCTTTGAACAGAGAATGTGCCTCTAATTCCTGGAGCATGGACATTGCCTCTGGATCCTTTTAGCAGAGAATGTGCCTCTAATTCTTGGATCCTTTGAACAGAGAATGTGCCTCTAATTCTTGGAGCATGGACATTGCCTCTGGATCCTTTGAACAGAGAATGTGCCTCTAATTCTTGGAGCATGGACATTGCCTCTGGATCCTTTGAACAGAGAATGTGCCTCTAATTCTTGGAGCATGGACATTGCCTCTGGAT